>RJWT010041655.1:0-12287 GCA_004365215.1 Cuniculus paca
TCATTAGGGCTGTGCAATGTAAGAATGAAATACTGATACATACCAAAGCACAGATGAACCTTGAAAACATTGTGCTAAGTAAAAAAAAGCCAGACAAGAAAGACCACATATTGCATTCATAGGAAAGGCTCAAAATATGAAAGGCAAATCAGTAGAGACTAATAGATTAATATTAGCTAGGGAATTGGGGATGTTGGAAGAGGGAATACTCTCTAAGCTTGGGGTTTCTTTTAGGATGTAATGGAAATGTCATTAAAATTAGATGATGATGTTTGCGTGTCATGAATATATTAAAATATTGAATTGTATACTTTGAAAGGGTAATTTTTTGAGATGAGAATTATACCTTGGTAAAGAAGTTATTTAAAAAATTTGCTTCATATAATTTTTATGTATTTAGTCTTGAATATGGAATAGTTATTTAGTCATTATTGCTTTTATTATTAGTGTCTATTAATTTTACAAAATACTGGGTTTCAGTGTGATGATATTTTCATCACATCTGTCCCTTGAGTCGGTCTTGATTTGATGGATTTATATACTTTTTAAAAGGCCAGTTCTTTTGTACATTGTTTCTTAGGTTCAGTGTATTTGATGTGTCCTCCTGATTAGATTCAGGTTATACATCTTGGCCAGAAATATCAGAGAATGGATACTATATTCTTATTAACAAGTGTTGTATGATTTCCATTTGTCCTATTAATTGTTAACTTCATTAAGTTGCTATCCATGCTTCTTCCCTTAAGGTTATTCTTTTTCTATCTAAAATCTATGCATGTGTGTATGAGCCACACTAGTGTGAGTAGAAAAGTACTTTGAGATTGCATAAATATTCCACTCTTAATCCAGTATCTATTTGTTTATATCAGAATGGACCCATGGTTTCACATTTAACTGCCATGCTGTAATACATTACTAAAATTACCTATTTTGTTGCTCACTTTGTTGTAGATTTGGCCTTTCAAACTGGCTTCTGTGTTTTTGTGAATGTTCCTTTCATTCTTTGAGCATTTCCTCACTCTCTGACACAAGAAGATGCTGTGGTTTCATCAGTTACTTTATGTGCCTCAATTCTAGAACCAATTTTTTTCAAGAAACCCTATCTCCTTTTAGGTTTATATTTATGTTTACCAACTGACCCTTGATCTTTAAAGTTTACTGACTGCTTATAGAAGTATGTGTATGTGTATGTGCATGCATACTTTTCTATATTATCTAAGTATATCTATCTACCTATTCATCTATCCTGTCTCTATATCCATCTGTTCATCCATCCATCCATCCATTCATCTAACCATATATAGAACACCATTAGTTTATATCGATAGTTTGATTTCAATCTAACTCCATCGGTGTAGCTTAGTTTTCTCCTTTTCCACATTTGTAACTCCTTTTACAGAGAATAAGAAACTTGATTTCCATTATCCTTATGATAGTTACTTATATGATAAAACCGCCTTCATTCATTCTCACATAATTTATGTTCCAGTACACATCTACTCCTTCTTGGATCTAGCTTTTGGGCTGATTTTTTTCATAAAGAGAAGGGGGTGTAGGAGGAGAATGAAGATAAAGCTGTTTTGACTTGTAACTTAGTGAATTATACTAATAGATTTTTGTAATATTGGTTCATCTTTGGAGTTTTGCAATGTGCTATCCTTTAGTTTTTTCTAATCTTTTATCTAAGATACTGTGATAAGTTAATTTATTTTGCAGACATGAAAAAGCTTTGGAATTCTAGATTGTTTTCTTCAACATTCCTTTAATTTTATTCTTTTTGGTTTCTACAGGAAGAATACAAGGCTCTCTCCCAACTTCTTTGTATTTTTCAATGCCTTTGATTTTGGAAATGGCATAAGAATGATGGCTTTATTTTCTGCAGTGGAAATTATTGCTGTGATTCAGAAACAAGGGACCACAAAATATCTACTTTCAGTGGTGAAGTCAAATTCTTGCAAAAGCCACCCCGTATTTACCTTATGAAGTTTTTTGTTGTTGCTGCCATTAGAGAAACAAGAGATTTCTAAAACTTTATGGAATTTCATAAAGAAAAGGAAGAGAAAAGAAATATTTCAACCAAATACCATTACTATCTGTTAGTCCAATATTGAAGAGGACCACCTTAAGAAATAATTGAACAAACCAATACTTCCTATCACTATCTTTCATCTCTTTCTGATCCAGCCTAACCCTATGGAATTTCTTGGAGTCCATAAGAAAGTTAATTGAAAAACTAAATCTGCTGTTGAAAACATTTGTATTTTAAGCAGAAGTGGAATTCAAGGAACTGCCATGTAGACATTTATCATTCTGTAAATCATGATAATTGCCTGTGATCTGAAACCTGGAACAGTTACAATGGTTAAATAATATTTTATTTTCAAGGACTTCTTTTGTCCTCCCATCTGATTACTACCATGTTTTCATGGTTCCTTTAAGCCTGAAGTAGTTCATGTGTTGCTTATATTTATCTGGGTAGTTGGTGAATTTAGGAGGTAATAATCTTGCAACTTGATATCCTGCCTTTGACAGACTATAGAGTTGCAATACTTTTTATATTTCATGCTGCCCATTTTGTTCCCCATTTCTTATCAACTGATCTTTCATTTCTGTTATATATATATATATATATATATATATATATATTCCTTCAAAAAGACTGACATATATGTGTGTGCTATATATTCATATTCAAGTATAGATATATTATAGGAATATGTATGTGTACATGAATGTAATCTACCAGTATGCTTTTTTACAAATTTATTTACTTCTGAAATTTTTTATCACCTTTAACACTGCAAAAATGAATGGGAGAAGGGTAAAGAATAATACTTTTTGGTTAAGGTTCATATGTGGTATAACATGATCAGTTCACAATTTGGGAACTGTGCCTCCCAGTAAACTGCATGCTATAGTTATATCATTGGCTCTGGTAGCTAGGAGAGAAGGTAACCCAGTTTTTCAAAAGAAATGTCTGAAAAAGAAAAACAAATAGCAGTTATATTTTGGAAGCATACTCATTCATAAAACTGGTAGGTTACATTCATTGCAAGTATGGACCAACAGGAATGTTGTCTGAGACTGTGATGAGAATACTCATTCATTCATTTATCTATTCAACAAATATTTATTGAGAATCTTTATGTTCTGGATACTGTCATAGATGCAAACATAGACCTTGCAGTTTAACAACTGGCTTTCCAAAAAGAAAACTTCCATTTTGTAGTATTTGCCAATTTCTATGGTATGAATATCCCCACCTTAACCAATTTCAAAATAATCAGCGTCCTGCAGGATCAGAAGATATGGGCATGGCCATCCATAGCAAGGTAGTGTGATCTCACTGTAGCCCACGACTGGTCCTTGATGTCCAAGAGTTTATGATCAAGTTGGGGAGACATATACATTGTATTCAAAAAATTGTTTCAATAAAAGTGTAACTTCAAACTGTGACTTGGGCTGTGAAGAAAGGGAATGTGGCATTATAATAGAATGTAATAATATGAATGTAGGAATATGAATGCCGTTATGGAAACATTGGAAATATTCCTTGGGAAACTAATCTTTAAGCCAGGAATTTAAGGCACAAGAGATTACTAGATGAGGGAGAGAACATTTCAGACATAAGTTGCATTTATGTAACAACTCTGTGGTAAGAGAGAAATTGGTGTATTTGGAGAAAATTAGTCTTTGTGGTTGAGAGCTGCAAATAAAAGGAGTATGTGACCAGTTTGAAGCCATAGGAGGAATTGTATTGTTGATAAGCCATGGCTTATAAGCTTGTAAGCTATGATGAAAATGTGAATTTTTATGATAAAAGCAAGATGTTTTAGTCAGCTTTCCTATCACTGGGACAAAATATTTTGGCTTATGGTTTCAGTCTATGGTCAGCTGATTTCAAGGTAGGAACAACATGGCAGACAGGCATGGTGGAGAAGTGCTCACTCCATGACAGCCAAGTAGGGGAGAGAAGAGAGGAGCCAGAAATGAGAATACACCCTTCCAGGTCACATCCTCAATGACCTACCCCAACCAGGTCCCACCTCCAAACACATTTAGCTACTAAACGTAGCAATGGATGAATCCACTGATGAGTATAGTACCCTCAAAATCCAATTCCCTTCCAAACATATGAAACTTTTGGGGGAAATATTTTATATCAAAACCATAACACAAGGGTTATCCATTGAGGAGTTTTAAGTCTGGGAGTAAAATGACGAAACAAACTACACTGATCACTCTAACTACAAGAAGTTGAAAGAGTTGGATAAAGAGTCAAAGTTGACTCAAAAGGAAAGTTGGGAAGCAATCAGTAGTTTTTTGACAGTGTTCTGCATCAGAGATGCTTATAAAATGGAAAGGAGTGAAGAGATTACAGATATATTTAAGATTCTAAATTGAGAAGACTTAATAAGAGCTAGTATTCAATATATTACCAGTCTGAAGTTTGCCCAACTCTCTGGATTCATGGTATGAGAATGCTCTGTGTGTGTGCATGTGCATGTGTGTATGTGTGTTAAGGTGTATCATATATTTTGGATTTGATAAGTTCAAAACATTTTAAAGACATCTAAGTGGATATGTGGCTCTGGTCTCTGGCCTAGAGTATCCATTTTGGAATAATTTGCATGTAGTTATAGTTGGAGGAACGCTATGTCACACACCTTGCTCTTCAGGAAGCAGGCATTTTTCTAGCACTTATGTGGTGGTTTACACTATTTTATTTATTTTTTTCCTTAGGGGTCTTTTGCTTCTGTATAAGGGAATAGTAATACATTTTACCAGCATCACAAAAATTTGAGGAATATTGAATTTATTTTTTGTATGAATTTATTTTCTGAGCCCTTTTCCTTTATGGATTTTTATGCATTTTAATAGGCAATGTATTAAATGAAATAATGCATGTAAAAAAGTTAATAGCTTAGCACATAGTAAGAACTCAGAAAATGACAATATCATCACTATTACCCCACCATCATCTCCATCTATTAATCACAGTTACCCTTTTTCATTACCCACAGGCTTGTTACCAACATGTTGAAAAGAAACTCATGCCACAAGCAAGAAATATTTAAGCGTATGCGTATGCGTGTGTTCAGGTGCAAGGTGTACCAAAATAGAGAAGTCTACAAACTTTGAACTTCATGAGTATGTTATTCTTATAACTATAAAAAAAAAACTCATTGTACAACTTGAACAAGTACAGCTCATACATGCTGCTGGTCAAAAGTGACCCAAAGCATGTTGTATCCAAGGTGTTATAACAAAGTCAGATACCACAGTATGTGGCTCGTTGTAGGGGTAACCATTGCTCAATGATTGTGAAATTGTTTTCCTGGTTAAAAGTGATTTAAACTATTGAAGGAAGATCAAACAGAGTAAGACTAGATATATATCCCAGTTGCTCCATAACAAACTACCCCAAAGAGTGGCTTATAATGATAACAAAATTTATTTTGCTTGTTGATTTGGAGTTTGGTTGGGGTACAGTGGGAATGTTTGCCTCTGTTCTACTTGACATTAGGCATGGTAACAAAAAGGCTGAAAAGTAGAATCATCTGCAAAGACCTCATTTGTTTGGGGTTGATGCTGGTTGTTGGCTGGCATAATCAGAGGGCTATGGCTGAAGCCACTATTAGTGGCCCTTCCATGTGGCTGTATGTCTTGTGAGAGCGGGGTTTGAAAAGTGAGTGTCCCAAGAGAAAACTGGGTTGAAGTTCTATCAGTGTTTAGGACCTAATCCTGGAAGTTACCTAACACTACTGCCTCTATTTTCTTACTGTCAAGGTAACTCTCTCTTGATGGGTAACAACTTCTACAAGAACAGATGGGATCAGAAATACTGTTATGATCATTTAAAACAATATATAATGTATCACAAACAGCCCTCTCTTTCCAGTGTCGTCTGTACTGAAAATATGGAAAATTAGCCAGATTCTCTTGGTTGCCTTAGTTGGGCATTAGAATTACAATTTCACATTTTCTCCACAACTACATTCATGCATGTGAGAATTGTAAATACTTATGTAGAAAACCAAAGAGTTTTTTTTTAATTAACTGATACATAAAAACTTAAAAAGTGCATGCTATTTATGAAGTATAATCTGATATTTTAATATATGTATATATTGTGTAATGTTTAAATCAGGTTGAACATTAATACTGTGCTCATCATTTCTTTATAGTAAAAACATTCAAACTTTTTCTAGCTTTTTGAAATGTATGCTACATTATCATTATTTATTGCCATGCTGTAGTGCAATAACACACTATAACTTCTTACTCTTGTTTTACTATGACTTGGTAGCCACTCATCAACTTCTTTCCAACTCTTCCTCTCCAAACCAGAGAATTTTTATATCATAGTGTTATCTTTCCCATCCCTACCACAGCCATGATTTTTAGTTTTCCTGGTGCTCTCAAATTTATCTTAATTTAAAAGGCAAATTGACACATTCCAAGGATGGGAAATATTTACCTTTTCCTAGTTCAACCCCAAAGCTCATGGGTTGTTAGTATTTGTTTTTGTTTCTAAACTTATTCCCCAAACACAAAGGGAAATTAATGAAAGTGAATGTTTTCAATAAAATTTCAAATGTACATTTCTGTCCTTTTTATCTACTGGCCTCTCTTTATATAAGGCTGTGTTAAACTTATTGTATTCAGAGTCATATTCATTTCTTATATTATTTATTTATTAGATTTTAATCAACCAATTTGTTTGTATCCCCCCTGTCCAACTGGGGCATGAGCGCATAGACTTCTATTAATGGAGATTAATCAACATGCATTTATTGATTATCCATCCATCTGTGCTTAAAGGATTGTCAGAAAATGTTCAGTTAATGGGATCTACCAGATTCAAATCTCCTTTTATTTTATGGTGTGAATTGGTGGACCTAAACAAGCTATAAATTGTATCTAGAGGAATTCTGATTTTATAAACACTGTTTTTATAACTTTGATTTCTTTGAACATAAATTCTTTCCTCATTTGAGAGACTGAAATAATCATGTAATAGAAGGCTTAAAAATAAAGCTATTTTGGCACAATAACATGTAAAACAAAATTTACTACAGGAAACAAACCCAATGAAATTTAAAAAAAAACCAAAAAACAGGCTTTCATACTGTCTTTTAAAATGCAAAGCCTGGTGTGGTGGTTAGCAGCTATAATCCTAACACTCAAGGGAGACTGAGGCAAGAGGACCACTATAAGTTCAAAGCCAGCCTGCGGTACATAGTGAGTTCAAGGCCACCCTGAAATATATAGCAAGACCCTGTCTCAAAACAACAAATCAATCAATCAGTCAATCTATAAAAAGGCGAAAGCAACTTTTATTCATGACTGAATTGAATTTTAACAAATTTTTCTTTCAGGTATTTTCTTGTTTAGACTGAAGATAGCCATGAGATATATTTTATTAAGGCAGTATTTTATACTTCAGGAATCTGTTAAGATTTGAAAGTTTTAACAGTCCATCTTCTATAAAAATGTCAAAATGAGTTAATAGTCTGTGTCACCACTGAAATTTACAGCATAAACAGAATCCAGATATTCTTGTGCCTGAGTGTATACATTCACTGACACATACTTGTAAGGGACATTAACTAATGTCTCCAATTTAGATACTTGATTATAAAACTTTATCAGTTATGATGGTCAACCTAACTGGTCTTCAGTTCCCTTAGAGGAACTTTTATAAAATAAGAATGTTGAGTCCCACACCCTAAAGATGCTGACTCATAGGACAAGTATGAAGCCAAGAAATTTATATTTTCAAAAGTTTCCCTTATGATTCTGGGTATCAGCCCAGTGTGAGAATAACTGAACTAGAACATTTGCTAACCCTTAAAATAATTTTTGCGGTGTAAGATGTTCTGCCTTGATAGAAAGTTTTATAGCTCAGGACAAAATGATATTATGTTTGAATTTCTATCATTATTATATTTTACAATAGGAATTCAGGCTTACACTAAACTTTATATGATTCACTTTATAGGATAAGCCATATTCTCATAAAAAGTGAGGAAAGAAATTTGAACCTATAAATCTCATATTTCCCTCTTTAGTTTTGTGTTTTGACTGAAATATACTTTATATGTGAATATGTGCTATACTATAATGACAATTATTATAAAGATGTTTGGTCTGAATTTTTTTTTTTGTTTTGATTCCTAGGTCCCTTGCCCTAAGTGAACAACTACCAACAATTCATATGATTAGAAGTAATGAATTAGATGTGCCTCACATAAGTGGAAATCGGTGTGCAGAGCTACAAAAAAAATCTTATTTTCACAGGTAGAGGAGTAGATAAAAGATATTTTCACCTAGGGGAAACTGAATAAACAAATATTTACATGATGGTGAACCTACTGCATGTGTGCTGCAGCAGGCTGTATCATGGAAAGCTCTTAAAAAGTTCACTATCGGTAGTCTAGATGCTTGAAATTGTGTAGGGTAGCTCAGTGTAGCCAGGATATAATGTATATGGGAGACAGTTATACACTAAACTATGCAGTCTTCACTGATATGGGCAAAGAATTCTATCTTGGTTCTATGTCCAATCATCTGGAGTGTTTTTTCTTTAAGGAAATGTTCAGATGGATTGATTGGAGCTGAGCTGTGGGCACAAGGCGGGGCAACAGATTCTCAGTGCCACACGTTTTCTCTCCCTGGCTTATGTGATGCAAATGTTTGGTCTTAATGTTTTCTTTCACCACTCCTTAACTTGGCATATATATTCACATTCAGTGTCTTTGTCCTACTCTTGTTTCTTCTTGTGATAACTTGGAATGGAGATCCTTAAAGTATGGATGCAGTATTGATCCTTTGACATGGGTATTTTGCTTTGGGCTGCATTTTAATCCTATTGCTGGGTGATGTGGCAGGACTGTGCCAGAAGTTAGAGAATTGGTGGAAAACATCAAATGCAACCCATTGTTCACTTCTGAGTTTCCAAATCAATGATCAAGTCCAAAGGATGACTTGATTTTCTGTCCGTATGGACTTCCATTTGAGAGATGATGGGGCACAGAGATAATTTTCTCCAGAAGAAAAAGAACTGAAGTAGAAATTAGACTCTATTTCACTTCTTACTAAGAAAGTTTATACTGATTATCAAAGTGCTCACATGATTTTGTGTGTGTGTGTATTTTCAATTTACTAGTCTCAGAAACAAATCTAAACACTTAGTGTTTTAGGAAATGTAAAAGTGCATTTTTGTCATTAAAAATATACTTTATGTAAAACCTTTTGTCAATGCTCTATAATTTAGCTAAATCTAGAAATATCATTGGACAAAATATAAAGCATCTTCAAGTACCATTTGAAGATTTTGTTTTTTCTTTGAAGATACTTTTGGAATTAGCATAATTTTTCTATGCAAAGGCTTTCTTGGGGTCTCATTTTAGCATTCCGAAATCAGGATGTATACATTATAATTCCTGTGGCCATTTCAAGTTTCATTTCCTTTCTGATCTCCTACTCCCCTAGCCTTTGCCTCCCATGCCTATCCCTAGGACAAAAAGGCTGTTATTAAATCTACTGCTTTGTGGTTAGTTTAGAATGAGGATATCTGAAATGTGGAGGATGGATGATTCCTACTGACTTCACAAGCCAAAGGAATGAGAATGTTGTCTGGTTAAATAAGACAGACAAAGAATTCCCTTGAAATTTTTCAAACCATTGTCTCTTCTTATCGAGAGCTCTTCTCAGCTCTGTTATGTAATTTTTTATGTCCTGGGAAGTTATGGCCTCTTATATCGAGGCTCCATTCCAGTCAACAGCATTGAATGTGGCTCTCCTTCCTGCCCAGCTCACACACGCTTTTTGGGAGCAATGGGGCGGGACAACACTAACCTGCCACCTTGCTTCAAAGACTACACGTCAGCACCTGTGCTAGACTGATTTGCATTACTTAAAACCAATTGAGGGAATAAGGAAAAGGAACAGCTCGCTACATATCCATAAATAGAAGTGGGGCCAGATTTAGCCAAAATGGAGATGTTTGCTCTTCTTTCAAGGAGAGTTGCCCGGGTGGTCCTCTACATCCTCTTTCCTGTTCTATTTGAATGCAGCTCTATGAATGTCTGACAACTGAGAATATGGGGTGTCTTTTCTGGAATATCTACATGAGAATTAAAAAATGTATCTGATGCTTCAGAGATCGCTTTATCACTAATATTTTTAAATTACTTTGTTTTATTTAGTTGAAGAGGTCTATTAGTTGCTGGTGATTGAGGGAACAATTTCCTTTTACCCAGAGATTAGATTAAAAACGTTAGAATTTTAGGAAATTAAATTTAAGGAAACTTTGAAAGCTTGTCCAGCCAAACCAAAGCTTTGGGAAGGTGGCCTTGTCTCTAAAGGGCCTTATCCTTCTAGCTTCTAGTCCAGAGTTCTGTTTGTAATTCTTCAGCCTTTTGATTATCAGAAGTTATTGCCATTCCCTGCCTTGTGACCTTCGAACAGCAGTATCCTAGGATATTTAAATTTTCTGGTTACCACATAGAGAGGTAAATTGCTTAATGCTCAGGAAAATATAGGAGATTCAGGGATATATATTATAGTTCAAGGCTCAGTTCTGCCACCTCTTGTGAATGGTCAGTTTACTTAACATCTCTGAGCCTATACACTTATTCAAATCATTCAAAAAATGATAGGTAAATGAGGGTTCCACTGCTAACATCCCAGCAGGAAGCTAGATACTAGGCCTACTTTGTTAACCAGACAGGCCCAGCTCCTGTTGTCAGAGGGCAACTCATGAGCATGTGTGAGAATGAGCTGCCTGTTACAAAACCGTCCTCTGTGACAGAGATAACCCTGTGTGTCTCTGCTGTTGCTTTTGTCCCGTTGCTTGGCACTTGCCTCTGCCTATCTGAATCTCAAAACCACCTGCTTAGTAAAAGGCCAGGAATATGTTTCTCTTGCTATTGTTTCCTTAATGCTCAGCATGTCCTAGTGCTCGCTAATCTTTATTATTCATCTTTTAGATGTAGTTGATGTCCTGCTGTTTCTTCTTCCCTTAAATTTTCAATTTATACTTGCTTGACTTTCAGCTTTCATCACATATATGTATTTGCCTGAAAGTTTTCTCTGGCTGCTGAGGCCTGTTCAGCTCACAGAAAAGGAAGGCTGGAGAAGAGGAGGAATTGAGCTCCATCCACTGCTCTCAGTGGGGTCAAATAACAGGTGATGGATAATTTCCCTAACTCCCTGGTCCCTTGGATGGGGTAACTCTGAAGAAAGGCTCCCAGAGTGTCCCCATACCATTTAAGTCAAGTTACCCCATAGTGAAAACTTGATGGATGATTCACCATCAGTTGGCTATTTTCCTTCTTACATCCCCCATTCTCTTACCAGTGATTCCTGGGATTTCCCTTCCTTCCAAACAAACTGCTTTCACTTGAACACTGTCTAAGGTTTTCCCCAAAGTAAAATATCATTCATCAGGTAAATGTTTGACTAGTATGTAGGGAGTGTTCTGCCCATGAAGAGCCTATCTCTTGTGATGGGCACTGAAAATGTCAGTCATGATCTCAGGTTTCTTGGCAGCCAGGGTTAGTAGGTATGTGACCTGTATTCATTCCAGTTGCCTAAATCGGAAGGTAACATAATGAAGAAGTAGGAAATGCACAGCGTTCATTCTATTGACAACATGGCAGAGACAATCTGACTGGTACTGTAGCTTCCAGCATCTAGTGTTGGTGACATTGATGATACAACCCTAGATTTGAAGCATGGCAGTAGTGATGGCTTCATGGAAAAATTTGAGATTTTTTTGAGCATTGCTCCTTGCCTATCTCTGAGCCTGGCTTTTGGTACTCTCAAAGACTCTTTGAACTCTCCAGTATCATTTGGAAGAAATTCCTTTTGGGACAAAATGTCAGGGTTGGCTACTATAGCTTGTCACTGGGAATATATTCATCAGGATCCAGTCAGTAAAATATTTCTGCTAGGATTTTTGAAGATGGAATTTAATACAGCAAGTTGATTAAATGGTGATGGAAAATCTGAGAAGCCAGACAAGGAGCAATGAAGGAAGGAACCAGAGATTAGTAGCAGCTGGAAGATGATATCCCCATAGGGCTGGAGGGACAGTATTATCAGAGCCTATTGTCTGACAAGAGGCAGAAGTAGAGTAGAGGCTGCCCAGATGAGCTGGCAAGTAGGGTTGTAAGTAACCAGAAGTTAAAGGGTAATTGGGGCATAAAAGGAGGATCCAAAAATAGACCTGGAAGCCAACAGGCAGTTGAACACGCACATAATGGGAGCTCACATGT
>RJWT010041656.1:0-12286 GCA_004365215.1 Cuniculus paca
ATAAAAAAAAAAAAACAGTAATTTCTAGGAATCTACAAAAATCCGAGATAGGTGCCAGTTTAAATTTTATGTTAATAAACGTGGACTGTAATAATGGTTTTATTACTAAACATATTAATTAGGGTTGAAATTTATCAAGGCATTCTTAAGATATCCACTTAATAAATGAACCTTTCTATAACATTTTTAGTTTGATATGTGGTTTATGTTTCAAGAAATGAATCTCATATCACTTACTACTACGATGACCAGCTGTGCCAGTTTACCCAGGACTTTCCAGGCTTTAGCATTGAAAAACTGGTTTCCTGGGTCTAGGGGTTTTGTCTGTCTGCTTTTTGCGATGAGGGTCTCACTATGTTGTACAGGATGGCCTCAAATTCATTGGTTCAAATGATCTTCTCACCTCAGTTTCCCAGTAGCTGAATTTGTAGCAGAGAATGATGTCCTCTGTGGGGTATGGTAGTGCATCTCTGTAATCTCAGCACTCTGAGAAGCTGAGGCAAGAGGATTACAAAATCAATCCCAGCCGGGCAACTAAGTGGCTTAGATAGGCCCTGTCTCAAAAGGAAAACTTAAAATAAGGTCTGGGGTTATAATTTAGTTCAAAAGCTCTAGGTTCAAACCCTAGCACTGCTACTGCTTCCCCCCACCCCCAAAAAAGTTCTATGCCCTGGGAACCTTTGGTCTAGGACAAAAGTGAAGGGTTGATCACCCTACTTAATAACAACTCTTTGAAATACTAATAGTTACGTGTTTTCTCCAGTATGCTATCTAAACAAAGTAGCTCCTACTAAAAGAAGAAAAAATCAGTGACAGTGACATTAACATTCCAGATAAGACTATACCTTGGAGGGTCTGCTTCTTCCTACATTCAGTCTACATTCAGTCCAGTTCTGATTTTAAAGGATGATAGGTATAGAATAAACAGGCTGTGTGCTCATATCTAGACAAAATCTCTTAGATTGGGAAGATAGTAAAATATTATGTAAATCTCCAAAACTGTGATGTCTGGAAGACTTGGTTTCAAACCTTACCTCCAAAACTCAGAAGCTATGTGTCAAACTACCTAGCCATTTTGAGTTTTATTGTTGTTGTTCTCAACATAAAACTAGTAATAAAGGTGCTAAACAAAAAAATAAGTAACATTTGTAATATGGCCTGGAATAAACCACATACTCAATGATGCTAGCCCTACTTTCTTGCACTTATAAATGACACAACAAAACTCCTAATAATACGTAACTGAGTGTTGAAAATTCTGGTAAATTCCTGGCTTTTGTTACATAGGTAGGTGACCTCAAACTTCTATTCACTTCCACTGCTCAACAGGATGGCCTTGGTGAAAATGTCAGCTTTGCATTGAAACCAGGATACTTACTCCCATCAGATTACTCTTATCTAGGGGGAATGGAAGCACTACAAAAATACAAAGAATACTTTTAAAAGCTTATCAATACACCAATGTCCAGTATATGAAACTGTAAAATGAAACCACTATTAAGGAAGAGAGAGCCCACCAATGCATTTCTTTTACACAGGTCTCCTTTCTCTCAGGAACACAATCCTATCTGTTGACTACCCTGGTTTGGAATATCCAATGCAGACTAACCTTCCTTCCTGCTGGGAAACAGGCTAACCTTCTTTCCTGTTCATAAGCACTTGACTTCTTTCTCTTTTCAATATTTTGAATTTATAAAATATGATTACTTTGAATTATTCCCAGAGGGCTCTAATTGAGAATGCTCATTATTTTTCAAGATCTCAACAGTTCATCTTGCATCAAATTCCAAATATATTAAAGGAACATGTAAAACATTGTGGGCCTTTAACTCTACAAATTCTTGCTAATGATAATTTTTATGCATCAGTTCTCAAGTCATGTTCTACCATGTCAAATTTTAGCAATCGGAGGTTGAGAAAACTCCAGAAATGAAACTAAAAGGAGAGTATGACCTTCTAAAATCCTCCACAGGCAGTAGTCAGCATGTTTTTAGTCACTGATCCTTTTCCAAACAGGTATAATTCTTCACTCAAAGGAAAGAGAAGGTGCCAAGATAAGGGCACTGCCCAAAGTTTTTAAGTAACAGAGCCAAGACAGGAACAGAAGGTTACTGTCAGTTCTATCTTTTGTCTGAAGAACCACATTTGCATCTATAATCAGGATTCATAGCTACAGCCTTAAAAACCACTAACAGGCTGGGGAACTAGCTCAGTGGCCTAAGCTTAGCCTGCCTGGCAAGTGTGAGGTTGTGAGTTCAATCCCCGGTGCTGCAAAAAACAAAAACAAAAAACCACTAACAGGACTGAGGTCAAAAAGGATGATTTTCACTTGAAATTTGTGAAGACAGATTTAAGTGTTCTTAAAAAAAAGGTAAAAGACAGATATTATGATATATATATATATGCTATATTACTTAGATTCACTGTGGTGATCATTTCAGTGTATAGCAAAAATAAAGTTGTATATCTTAAATGTATACAATTTTTGTTAACTACACCTCAATATGGTAGAAAACACGTTTTCAAAACACATTTTGAATTTTTAAAAGTATGCATAAACTTTGTTTTGCTTTACAAAGAAAATATAAACCTATTTAACAAAGTAATTACAGAACATGGAATGTTTTATATAGCAACATAAAAATCGTTCCCTATGTTTTAAGAAAATGGACAGTCAACCTAATAATCATGAGATCCTATTATACTCACATTGATATTCCATATGCTCCAGTACAAAACAACAACAAAAAAATGTAGAGTTTAAATTCTGTAATTTACATTAACGGCACTGATCCTTTGTACACGTAAGTCCTGAGGCAAAGTTAAACATGTCATTTTCAGAACATGTATTCCAAAGTGAGATCACCTGGGCGCCTAGCAGTGTCTGGGACTGTTTCACAGCAGGAACTGACTGTAGGGCAATTTCAAGGCATGGCCCTAAGGTTCATCCAAGCCAGCTAGGGTTCAAGCAGAACTCATTACTTTGCATAATAACAGCCACTTCACAGAACCCAAATAGCAGACAGTGAAGGACTCATGCACATGTTCTTACATGTGAGCAGCCAATTCATAAAAACCTGGTTCATACAATTTTTTTTTGGTACTGGGGATCAAACTCATGAGCTCACACTTGCCTGGCAGGCTTCTGAGCTAAATCCCTGGCCCTATACAATTTATTACTAAAGTAACATACTTTTTTAACTGGAGTCCATAAATAGGCTTTAGGAAATCCATCTAAACTCCCTTTAGATTATATACAAAATGTTATGTGCACACATTTTCTTTTTCTGGGAAGTAAGTCCAGTTTTCATCAAATTCCTATTGATAAGCCAATCATCATCATCATCATCATCATCTAAGAATCATGGCTCTTGGATCAATCACCATTCTTGTAGGTGGGAGAATATAAAAACAACTAAAATTGTCACAATAGTATCCACTTTCAAGTTACAGCTACAATCCTTGTCCATTTTCATCATTATATAAATATATATGTATTTATGTATACATAAAACATACATAAATTATATGTACACATTTTTAACAAATTATATGAATACACTCGACCTGATAATTCAAAGGTAGGCTTCTGGTTTGGGCTCGATCACTTCGTAATGGCATATACAATTTGCTAATTCTTAGGAGAACTATAACACAGTAACAGCAATTGCATATTTGTGAGAGATGCCACTGTAAAAAGAGGGAAACAGAGATGCACGCACACATACACACACGGTGAAACTCTGACTAGCTTTTTGCCAATAAATTTACATACTAAGCAAGTTATTTCAATAGCTACGGCATACAGATTTCAAAAGCCCTGCCCCTTTATAGTTACCAGAAGCTCAGTAAGAGGTCCCTTCAGGCAATGTTAAGGGAGAAATCAAAATGAAATTTACACCAAATTTTTCATTTCTATTCTTTATATTGTATATATATGTGCTCCTCATTCATACCAGGCTCCTGTTCATCTTATAATTAACGTGTCCAAAACAGGCCAAAGCACTAAAACACCCCAAATACCCTGGGATTGTCATTACAAGTAATACTTTGTATGTATTGCCCTTGCACCTACACTGATTACTTCCTTTTATCACTTATACCTGCTCATACCAGTTGCACCAGTTGTTGCTACTACTGCAAGTTGGCTGAATGAGCTCCTGTATCTTATTTTCAGGGGCAAGACTTAACACAAGGTCCTAAAAGTGTCTACCATTTTCCCCTTAAGTAGCTTCTTCTAGGGTCTGGCATATTTCTCGCCATTCCTGCCCAGTATCTATTTATTCTTCATTCATTAAATATGTACTCAGGAACTACGAGGAGGGATAGGATTCCATTTCTAACATTTCAGGGGCCTTAACCTTGAGGCCAAACAAGTCGTCTTTATTAATACAACTAGAATGAATTGCCAAGCTTTGCTCCCTGACCGCAGTGTCACTAGATAGAACGACGAGGGCAGAGTTTGGTTAACTTTTCATTTACGACACCAATCCATGCACGAGGCAAAACAGTAAACCCCTCGGGCTGGGGGCAGCCCCGCGAGAGCTTCCGCCGGATCTGCCAATCTATCAGCGGGGCAGGCCGGCGGGCGGGGCTTGTGGAAGCCGAGGGAAGGAAAGGAACAGTGGGAGGAGACCGAGTTGAGCCTGCCGTTGGGAGCCACAGAGGCAGGAAACCCAAGCCACTGCCGCCTGGGGAACACACCCCCTTTCGTTCCTCCTCAAGGGGCAGGGGCGGGGCGAGATACCTAGTTTCTGCCCCAGGTAGGTGAGGCTGTGATAGACCTTCTCGGCCGCGGCCAGGTGCGCCAAGGCGGCCAGCAGCGAGAGCCAGCTGGCCCCCGCGCTCTTGTTGGCCTCTCGCTCCTTCTCCACATTGTCCTTGGCCTTGTCGTAAGAGAAGATACCCAGGTGAGAGAAGAACGTCTCCAGCACCGCCTGTTCCACGGGGACCGGGGCGGCAAGCGGGATGGACTCCCCCATGCGAGCTGCGCTCCAGCTCGGCCCACGTGGCTCTGCGCTCCCTCGCACTTCCGGGTTCTCAGGGAACGAGCGTGCGCCGCAGCCTGCGTGCGCGTAACCGCGTCGAGCGGCGGCGCCGGGGCCACTGCTAGGCCTCACAGAAGACGCGGGCGGGCCCTAAGGAGGGAGGCGGCTGCTCCTGGGCTCCCGCGGCGCTCCGGCTTCCGCTGCTCCGACTGTCACAGCCTCAGACTAAAATGGGAGGCGGCCAGTTCGTAGCTCGGTGGAGCCGCTGCGTTCCGAGGTGAGCAGGCTGCGAGGCGCCGCCCTGTGCACTTGCGTCAGCGCCGATGACGTCACGCTGTCCTGACGTCAGGTCTGGCGTTCACGTCTGGTCGGGTCTGGTGTTGGGTCTGAGGGTGCGGGTCTGAGAGTGCAGCCCTTGCTGACGAGAGTGGTGCCAGGGATGGTGCTCACCCGCTCTCACAAGGGCCCCAGGCAGCGTGTGTGCCTTTAAACCAACTCGAGGAAGAGACATATAGATGAGAAGCCCTACAGGAAAAGGTTTGTATCTGGTCCCTGTCGTCTATTAACATTCCACTCTCCATTCTGGTCGGGTCAGGGCGGTGTTAGCCCGCGTCCCCTGGCTAGCAATGGAAAAGCCCTGGCTGAATTCATCGCTTCAGTTTGGTTACCCAACCAAACTGCCATGAACAGTCCTCACACGGAAGGATAAATTAATGTAAGTGGGTGCATTTTGTCAGATTATTTAGAAGTGCTTTGGCATTTAAAGAAACACCATTAACCCACCTTATATATATATGTCTGCTACTTTGAAACACTCCTTAGTATGCACTGAGTGTCTCCTTCCTTGTACATGCTTATTATGTTACTCAGTCACACTGTAGTCAATCACCTATATTTACAGGTCTCTTTCCCCTAAGTGAGGAGCTGCGTAGGGCAGCGACTAGGGATCACCTACCTGTACAGTTGTTTCATAATAGACAGCACACGAGTAAAGGAATTGCCTGTTTTCATTTTTTTCTGACACTAAAACTATTATGCCTTTACTACCTTTTAATGCAAATCCCATTAACCTAATTTTAATCGTTATATGTTGTACATTTGTTCCCTGCCCACAAGAATGTAATTGGAAAGGGCCAGGGATTTAGCTCGGTGGTCTAAGCGCCTGCCTGGCAGGTGTGAGGTTGTGAGTTCAATCCCTGGTGCCGCAAAAAAAAAATAAATAAAGAATGTAATTGGATAAGCTCAGTCCTGTTGTGTTTATACGGCGGAGTTTTATGTGTGATAAAGATGCAAAAAGGGAGAGCGAGTATATCTTTGGAAGAAATAAAGTTTCTGAAGGAGAACGTGATGGTTCTTGGTGATTGAATAGAAGTTAGTAATTAAACACAGTGTAGCAGCCCCCAAACCGACAAACCATAAACGACACTACAAAGCTAGTTAAACACATCCGTGTAATACTGTATAAAGAGTTCCATAGAGGGCCGGGGATACAGCTCAGTGGCACAATGCCTGTCTGGCAAGTGTGAAGTCGTGAGTTCGATTCCCGGTACAAAAGGAAAAAAAAAAAAGTTCCATAGAGCCTGCCTGACAGGTGCGAGGTCATGAGTTCGAGCCCCATACCAAAAAAAAAAAAAAAAGTTCCATAGAAGCTGGCTGTGAGTGGCACACACCTGTAAATCCAGCACTCAGAGTTGAGCGAAGAGATTTGCAAGATGGAGCTTAGCCTGAGCAATTCAGTGACTTAGTGACACCTTGTTTGAAACTAAAAAAAATTTTAATAGGGATGTAGCTCAATCCAAAGGCTCTGGGTTCAGTCCCTAGTACCAGAAAAAAAAAATTCTTGATAAAAAAGGTAGCATCACAAATCAATGGCATAACTTTCAATAGAGGTGAAGGAGACATGGTAGAAATGTAGAAAAAGACTTTCAAGTTGTTTTCTCCAATAAAGAATAATTGTATTTTTAAAACCCATAAAAAATCTAGAAAAATACAAATGAATATTTTATTGATCTGGTGATACACTTTCTAATTGTGAAAGCATTGGAAGAACTTTACAAAGCAAGTTGACTTGACTATATAAAAATTTTCAATTTTTGTATGTCAAGAAAACAGTGCTAGGGCTGGGGATCTAGCTCAGTGGCCTAAGCACCTGCCTGGCAAGCACGAGGTCAGGAGTTCAATCCCCGGTGCAGCCAACAAAAAAAAAAGAAGAAGAAGAAAAAGAAAAAACAATTCCAACCTGGGAAAGTGTTAGTAATACATATCAGAGGTTTAATGTTTAAAGTGTTAACATGCCAAGATTACTTTCAGACCAGTAAAAATAAAAGGACATGAACACACAAGTCCAAAAAGATACATAAAACACTAGTAATTATTTTTTTAAAAGCTCAAACTCAGTAATCAAATAAATGCAGATAAAACTATAGTTCATTTTCCATCTAACTAAAAAATTTTGAATGTTGAATCTGATCTTATTACAGCAGACATGAGTATAACTTTGTATAAACTTCCTGGAAAACATTTGGCATTTGGCAGTGTGAATAAGAATACAGCACTCAGGAGGCTGAGGCAGGTGTTTTGCTGCAAGTTTGAGGTCAGCTTGGGCTGTAAATTGAGTTCAAGGATGGCCTGAACCACATAGTGAAACCCTGTCTCAAGAAAGAAATGAAAAAAATATATATGTGATATATATGTGTGTGTGTGTGCCTAAAACAATAAGACAAAGGAGATGCCTAATATTAGTAATTCCTATCATTACTGTTAACATCATACCTTTCATTCAGCAGAACAGAGATGAGAGATATATATATGAGAGAGAGAGGGAGTGCACCAAAGCCATGTATACACATCAGGAAAAGAAAAACCTGTATAAATATTTTAATAATAAATGTATTAAGATAGCATGAGATTAATACGTTACCTTTGGTTTCTACAATTACAAGAAGTGCTCAAAGTGGTGGTCATTAACTTCCAGACATTTATTAACATGGCAAGCTGCCGAGGTGTGTATACATTTTTTTTGACTCTTCCCTACCCTCCTTTCTGTACCATTTCCTTTTATCTTTTCATTTTGTGTATACACTTACATTGTTTCTGTATCAGCTTATGTGACTAATGTTGGACTAACCATAGGAGTATGGGTGTGTTCACAAAATACTGATATCATTTCCTTTGAATATATATCAAGAAGCAGGATTGCTGGGTCATATGATGGTTCTATTTCTAGTATTTTGAGGAACCTTCGTATCATTTGCCATTATAGCTATACCAGTTTTCATTCCCACCAACAGTATACAAGGATTCCATTTTCTCCACACTCTGAACAACACATTCTCTTGTCTTTTTGATAATAGCTATTCTAGGTTATGTGAGGTGATATCTCATGGTTTTGGTTTGCATTTTGCTTATGAGCGGTAATAGCATATTTTTATGTTCCTGTTGGCCATTTACATGTTTTTGGAGAAAAGTCTGTTCAGATCCTTTGCCCATTTTTAATCAGGTCACTCATGTAATTTATTTGCTATTAAGGTGTATAAAGCCTCATATATTTGAGATATTAATCCCTTATCAGATATATGGTTTATAAGTATTTTCTCCTTTACCACTGATTGCCTTTTCTTTTTGTTTGTTGTTTTCTTTTTCTTTTTTTTTATTTTGTTGTTGTTTTGAGACAAGGTTTTGCTATGCAGTTCAGGCTGCCCTCAAGCTCACAAGGATCTTCCTGCATTAGCCTCCTAAGTGCTGGGATTACAGGCATGCACCAGCAGGCCTGGCACCTTTGCATTTTGTTGATTGCTTCCTTTAGTGTGCAGGAGCTTTTTAGTTCGATATAGTCTCACTTGTTTATTTGTGCTTCTATTGCCTGTGATTTTGTACCATATCCACAACAAAAATCATTGGGAAGACCAGTATTAAAGACCTTTCCCTTATATGTTCTTGTAGAAATTTTACAATTTCAGATCTTGCATTTAAGTCTTTAATCCATTTCAAGGTAATATTTGTGTATAAGTATATAATCTTACACTATTGATGTAGATAGCCAATTTTTCCAATACCATTTGTTGAAGAACCATCCTTTACCCATTGCACATTTTGGTGCTCTTGTAAAGATCAACTGATTACAGGGATTTATTTCATGACTCTACTGTTCCATTGGTCTGTATGTCTACGTTTATGACAATACCATTACTGTTTTGATTAATACACCTTTGTAATATAATTTGAGGTCAAGAAGTGTGATAATTTTAGCTGTTTTTGTTTTTGTTTTTGTGGCACCAGGGATAGAACTCATGACCTCGTGCTTGCCAGGCAGGTGCTTAGGTCACTGAGCTAGATCCCCAGCCCTGCTTTTTGAGACAGGGTCTCACTATGTTGTTCAGGCTGGCCTTGAGCTCTGTAGCCCAGGCTGGTCTCGAACTCAACAGTCCTCCTGTCTCAGCCTCCCGAGTGCCGGGATTACAGGTGTGAGCCACCATGCCCAGCTTGTTCTTTTTTTTAAGTTTAGTTTATTTAATGTCTTCTGTCATTTTCCTACAAATGTTATGATTGTTTCTTCTATTTCTGTTAAAAGAAAATACCACTGGAATTTTGATGATGATTGTGCTGAATCTGGAGATTGCTTTGGTTAATACAAACATTTTAACAATGTTAATTCTTCCAGTCTGTGAACACAGGGTATTTTTTCATTTATTTGTGCTTTCCTTAGGTTCTTTTGTCAGCAAGTTACAGTTTTTATTCTGCAGATTTTTCAGTCCCTCAGATTACTCCTAAATTTTGTTTTGTTTTTGTTGCTGTTAAATGAGATTGTTTTCTTAATTCCTAATTCAGGTAATTGATCATGGTGTCTGATTGTTTTGATGTGGTATTGAATTTGGTTTTTTACTATTTGCTGAGAATTTTCGCATCTTTTCATCTGGGATACTGACTTGTAATCTCCTTGTATTCTTATCTGGCTTTGATATGATGATAGTAAAGTCACTTATAAAGTGAATTTTGGAAATATTCCTTCTTTAACTTTTGGAAAAATTTGAAGATTTGTATTAATTCTTTAAATGCTTGTTAGGATTCACCTGTGAACCATCTGGCCCTAGCTTTTATTTTTTGGGGAGATTTTTGATTGCTGCTTCAATCTCCTTAGTCCTTTTTGACCTATTCAGATGTTCTGTTTCTTCAAGATTTAGTCTTCATCCGGGTGTGGTGGCGCACACCTGTAATCCCAGCACTCAGGCTGAGGCAGGAGGATCGTTGCAAGTTTGAGACCAGCCTGGGCTATAAAGTGAGCTCAAGACCAGCCTGAACTGCATAGCAAGACCCTGTCTCAAAAAGACAAAAAAAAAAAAAAGATTTAGTCTTCAGAGACTATATACTTGTAAGAATTAGAGTAATACCTTGAATTTAATGAATGTTCATTAAGTATATTTGGCAGATTCCTGTTTTGTGAGAACATTATAAAATGTATTTATGACATGTTAAGCTGTTAAAGTTATAAAGCAAGAGTTACTTTAAGTGATCACATGGTTTAGCCCATAAGCAATATATTTTACATAGCAGCATATTTACTTATTGATGATATGAACTATTGCTATATAATAAACACCCTCAAAATTTAAAGATTTAAGGTTATAAAAATCATTTATTATCTCTCATAACTTCAAGTAGTCAAGAATTCAAGAGTTACTCCGCAAGTTCTGTCTCAGTCTCTTAAAAGGTTGCAGTCAGATGTTTGTAAGGACTGCATTCATCTGAAGACTTGACTGGAGCTGGAAAATGCACTTTCAAGGTGACTCTGACATGTTTGATGAGTTGGCAAAGACTGTTGGCCACATGGGCCTCTCTACAGGGCTGCTTGAATGTTCTCACAACACATAACTGACTTATTTGGGAGCAAGTGATTAATCAAGGAGACCAAAGCAGGCACTGCAATGCCTTTGATGACTATGCCTTGGAATTCACATATTGTCTTTGCCCTATTTGGTACCAACCTTAATTGCATTTGAGCAGGAGATTACTGAAGTGCTTAAATGCTGTGGAAGCAAGGATCATTGTAGACTGTCCTGGAGACTGGCCATCACCAGTTATGTAATTTCCACCATGGAGAATGGTATGTCATCTTAAAAGTGTGTAAGGATAGAAACTCTCAACTGCTTTTTCAGTAATATGTTGTTGCTCATAATGTTGTTTCTTAATTTCAGCCCAAATGTCTCCTGTTAAGACTAGGAAAAAAAAATTCTGCTCAATACTAGTAATTTGATGTTCTTTACAGGTCTGTGAAAATGTGCTTAGTGATAGTTCCTATGACAAAATCATTTTAGTTACAACAACCCATTTTAAGGGCAAAAAGACACAGAGAATAAGGCAAGGTATTTATTCTTTCATTTGCAAATAAACCATAGACCAAGTTTTATTTATGATTACTATACACAAAGCAACATAAACCAAAAATGATTACAGTTTACTACTTAATTAATACTAAAATTTTATATTTGGACTTATTTCCCTTCACTTGACCTGTTTTCTGAACATAATATTATAGGCAGGTAAGTTACTTAGAAATTAAAACACAGTCACAGAGGTAATAGGCTTTCGAAGAAGTTAGCTAAAAAATAAAGATGTAAGAATTGTGGCTGAAGGCAAATCTGAAGAAAATCAGGCCTCAAGATAAAGATGGAATGGTCAGGCCTACATGCTTACCTAAGGGATAAATACTGACTTGGAATTGTACTGTAGTTATCACCTGATCCAGTAAAGTCCAGATAGGGATGAGTCAGCCAGGTGGGTGACCAGAGCATCAGACCCATCCCTTCCCAAGAATACAGTTGTTCTTGACCTTGTGCCCTTGCTACATGAGCTGCTTCTCTATTGAACCAATTATTAACTAAGCAGCTATACTTAATCCTACAGATTGATGGCGGTTTGACCCATCTTGTAACCATGTTGTGACTGCTGTATAAATTACCTCTGACAGAGGGCCTCGGTGGCCACTTCCTGGACCCTTCCTGTCTTTCAGGAGCTATTCCTGTCCCCTAATAAACTTTTCCTACTCTTAACCTCCATTGTCCTTTGAAATTCATTCTTTGATTTCAGGAGACACAAACTTGGTGTATTTGACATCCAGCAGGTTGGGAGTTCTGTTTTCCCCTATATCAATAACACAGTAATAAAACTCACTGATTTAGCTCTATGTGCTGAGTCACACACATATCACTAATTTTCAGATTATTAACTAAAAATATTACACACTTATCAATACATAGCTCTTTACCATTTAACTTTTAACCAAATTACTCTTCCTTTTGTAT
>RJWT010041657.1:0-12281 GCA_004365215.1 Cuniculus paca
TCCAAGATGACATTTGAGGTGCTGCTTCCAGGCAGGTAATATTAGGCAAAAGGATGAAGACGAGGGCAGGCACCAACAGTAGACTTCATCTCCAAAACCCTAGGGACCTGAACTCTAGCTTTCACAGCCCGATCTTTCTTGCTGGTGCCTGACCCTCTCTTCCTACTCTTCCACCTTGTGCTTATGCCAGTGGGCCCCTTGTATTGTACTCTTCCTTTGGAGTCAGTCAAGGGAGAACCAGAGGGAGAATCTGACATCTATCAGGTGTAGCTCAAAGGACCAGATTTAATTCCAGGAAGGCTACTCACTACATCCTCTACCTTTCTTTTCACAGAATTTTTTCAGTGTGGATCTTTTTGGAGACCCCAGAGAGGTAAGAACCTTTGCTTTCTTGATGATACAGTTTGAATCTAAATACCTTTAAGCTTCTATTCACTAGAAGTGAATGAGTTCTTTGTGAAATGATAGTCACTCCTTGTGTATACATTGCTGGGCCCCAGTCAGGGAATGCAACTTACTAAAGTAACATAGCCAAGAGAGCCAGAGGTAAGGTTGGAATTCGCACCTAACTGCCAACCCAGTGCGTCAAGCTAGTAATTCTGTGTTCAAGGGCTTAGCTACTTTCTTTCAATCCCCCCCCATTTCTCCCTCTCAAAATGGTCCAGTGGGAGAAGCCTAGAACCTTCCACTCTAAGGAGGTAGAGATAACTAGATAGGGGACTGAGGAACCTTCAGTGAGGAGGGAAAGTCTCTTGAGAGGATACAGGATAGGGAGGAACTGAGGATCTCAGCCCTGAGATATCACCATCACCCAGCACCCAGGAAACTCCATCTTCTTTTTCTTCTAACTCCCACTTCCAAACAGTTTCCAGAGTTTGGTGAAATTGGCTATGTTGTGTCCTACAATTGTATTCCCTCTGTCCCACCCTGGGTATCTTAGCACTTTTTTTAAAGGTTTTGTAAAGATGAAACAATATCTATTCATTCATCCAGCAAAGAATTAATAATCATGAACTATAGGCCAAGATGATTTAGCAGTTGGGATATAACAGTGAAATAGAAAAGAATCCTTGCAGTTTGAATTGTTTCATTAAACTGGGGGAACAATGATTTGAAAAAAAGAAATAAGGAAACTGCTTGGTGTGTTTGAGATGATCAGAGTGAATGCAAAAAAAGAAAGAGAAATGGGGACAGAGTTGGGCCTTGTTGTGAATGTGAACAGCAGGGTCAGGGGATGACTTGATGAGTAGGTGACACCTGAATTCACCTGTGAACACGGGAAAGGACCAGCTGTCAGGAAACCTGCAATAAAAGTGTTGCTGGTGGAGGAAACTGCAGCTGCAAAGACCTTGGTGCAGGAGACCAGAGTGTTTGGGGAGGAGGTAGAGACAGCAGGCTGGAGACTGAGGAGGTCATGGAGGAGGGTGGGAGGTGGTCACTGGATGGACTTGGAATGTGATCCAGCATGAGGTGGGTGAGTTTAGAGGGCCTTGAAAAAAGCAGTGACACGATCTTAGATTTCACAAAAGTCTGTGACTGCTATGTGGACTAGACAGGAGGAGTGAGATAAGGCAGGTTCAGAGAGACCATCTGGGAGGCCACTTTGCTACAGTGGCCCACTTAATGGGTCCTGGTGGATTTCACAAGGGCTGGAGTAGGGGGATGGAGGAAGTGGGTAGAGTTTGGGTGTTTTGTAAGGAAGAGTTGACAGGACTTGTTGACAGTTAGGATTTGGGCTCTTAAAAAAGAGGAAGAAAACCCTTAATGTTTCTGACCCAAGTGTGCAATGCGCATAGCCCCACGAGGAAGCTCCCAATGTCCCTGTGTGGACAGCTTCAATCACTGTCATCCTCATGGTGGCTGACATCGGTACTCCCTCATGGATGCTGCTCCACTCAGGCCCCAGTGCTGGTCTTCTGGATTTTTACTAGTTTTTAATTTCCTCTCTTCCCTCCATACTCTCTGTGGTCACCACACTCACCCTTCTAAACACAATTCAGAGTAAATCATTTTCCCTCTTAAAAGCCTGATCTTGCTTACAAGACAAATCCCTTTGCCTCCACTGAATTACTTCTTGAAAAAATACCTATGCGCCAACAACATACCAGATATGTAGAAAATGTGCCTCACCACTTGGCCTTCTCTCATGTCCTTGTCCAGAGGCACTCCTTCAACCCTAGGGTCTTTGAAGTTCCTGAAATGAGCTCTGTACAGGACATCTCTGTTGACTCATGCTGTCCCCATAGGTTTGAAATTTCCACCCTTTTTTTAGAACCAGTAGCACTGATCCCCAGAAAACCCACTGCAGATGGCAAGCCCTAGCCCATGTCACTTGCCTTGTATCTTCCTTTATGTGAGTGGCTGCTCTTGCTGGCTCCTAGGGCAGCTCTCTCTGAACTGCATAGCCCTTCTACAGTAGCAGCAGTTGTGCCCAGAGCATGTTCTCTACTGCAACCTCATGCAGCAGGATTTGACCCTTGTTTTGTTCTTAGATTTCTCTCAAATTGAGAATCATGTCTCAGTTTGTGCTCCTTGAGCAGTGAACTCAATAACTCCTCAAAGCTAACCATTTATCAAAAAGAGCTAAGTTTAAATATTCATAGAGACATGCAGTCAAACTTCAGTAATCAACATTTCTGTAGAGTGAATTGATTGACTTGTTAAGTGTGTTCTTAACCATGATATCAGTGTTTATGACAGGATAATGGTCATTTTCAATGTATTCGTAGAGTAGTGAAGCTTCAGTCACATGATACCCAGGTACACACCTGAGGTCAAACAAGAAAATACTGAGTCTTTTTGCTTTTCACTTTCATTCCAAAGTAACGGTTGTCTTTTTTGTCATTGATTTACTGCCTTATTTTTTTTTTAAACTTTTGGCTTTTTGTTACTGATTTCTCTGTTTAAAATATCTCACAAGCATAGTGAGACAAGCATGATGTTCCTAAGCACAGGGGGCTGTGAGGTGCTGTGCAGGGGATACACAATAGTAGATATTCTTCTTTCAGGCTTGTGTCATGCTGCCCTTGGCAACAAGTTCAGTCTTAATGAGCTCAGGCAGGATACATCCAACAGAAGAAGAGATTTGCCTATCTGTGGGTGGAGCCACTCTGAAAAGTGATAATATGACATTAATAATGTGTGGTACAGCTGAAAAATTGGAAAAGCATTTAAATATGTGGCTTCATAAGATGGTGAAGTTTTAGAAAGCATAGTGTTCAGCATTGTTGTGAAGCAGAAGCCAAAGAAATTTACAGTTACATTATCCAGGGCTAAGAAAATATTAACTTCCTTCTGGTTGATACTTTGTTATACATAATATAACTCATTCATTGTGAAGATCTCCATATTCAAAAAGTGACTTTGGAACAACCAGCCACACATAAAACAAGGGTGATAAAAATGTTTGGACCAAGAAGATTTTCACCACACCTGTAGACATAACTACTATGAATAACAAAAATTGATGATTTGTGATAGAAAAGGAAGTTGAATGTCTAATTTTGAAAAAACTTTTTACAGGAAAAGACACTTTGGCATTAGTCTCCCTCAAAATAGTTTCCTTTGCTTCAAACACACTTTGGTATCATGACTTTCTGAAGAGTTCTGGAAGTTGTCCATTCTGTCTATAGTTGTGGTATTGTAGCTGCCTCAACGTCCTGAATTTATTCAAAACATTTACCTTTCATGGTGATGTTGACTTTGTAAAAGAACCAGAAGTAGCACGGCACCAGATTCAGTGAATAAAGTGAGTGAGGTTACAGCTTAACTTTTTTATGAACCTGCCTTTCCATTGGCTGGCACTCAGCAGCACAAGTCACTGATTTTTTATCACACTTCCTAAAGACACTCATGAAAGAGGACTTCCAGAACTGTTTCAGAAAGTGACAAGAAAGATGGGATAAGTGTGTTTTAAAGTATTTTGAGGGCATGAATGAAAATGTGTTTGTTACTGTAATAACATTTTCTATTTAAACATTCACTGTATCATTTGATCACATCTTGTATACATTCTAAAAATTGAAATATGTATTATATCTGATATATGTATTCCTTTCGATAAGCATTCTTTTTCCCCCCGTCCTGCCATCATCATCTTACCACTGCTAACCCCTCTTAACTTTCTTGTTAAGACCCTTCTTCTTTAACCCTGTTGTTAGGACCCTGAGTTCTTCTGGCCACTGTCCCCAGCCATGGAACATCTGCTGGCCAAGACCCCAAACAGACAGAGGAAGATGAGGGTATTACCTGATCAGGGTAATCACCGACATTACACCGCTGTCTTTCCCAGGGCCATTCTTTCTTGCCCACTGTAATGGATGGAGTAGTGCTGCCAAAGACACCTAAAGAGATTCTGGAGGAAAAGCATTTCCAAACTGTCCCCTACATCGTGGGAATCAACAAACAAGAGTTTGGCTGGATCATTCCAATGGTAAGCATGCATAAGCTTCCAAGATAGTTGTTCTCTCTTCTCTTGTCGTATCATGAACTTTGATGCTATGAGTTCTTGCTTCTCCCATATGCTCTCTAGACAAGAGCTAGGTCAAATTTATGAATGCAGAGGTTTGGAAAAGGGTGTCACCTGCTGAGATTTCTAGAGTTCTCACTTCAGAAGTATTCCAGAGGTTATCACATGAGTAAACGCATACCAATTGATTTTATTTTCCTCAATCATCTGTGTCTGTGGATTAGCCAGAGTCCTCTGTGCCTGAGTCCTTTGCTTCAACAGTGTGCTGGCCTAAATGTATCCCAACTACTTGGGTGACTGTTGTGTCTCCTTGTGATAACTATTGTGTTGATGATGTCCTCTTTGTATTCCTTGAACTTCTGCCTGTGAATCTATTTGCTTAGTTTATTTTCTTCAAATTCATAGAGGACCCAGACCTATCAAGAACCAATAAGCGATCTCCATTCTCTGTTGGTTTGCTTGGTAGGCCTGGTTGGTTCTTATTTACTTCTCATGATCTGAAAATGCTTAACCACTTTTTAAACAGATAATGGGCTATCCGATCTCTGAAGGCAAGCTAGACCAGCAGACAGCAGCATCACTCTTGTGGAAGTCCTACTCCATTCTTGTAAGTGTCTAGAGTATAAGTGGGAATTGATTGATCAAAAATTAGTGAAGGGTATGGGACTTGCCCAAATTCGAAGGCAGAAGAAAGACTGAGATATGAGGTTCAATCTGCCTTTTCTACCCTTCCCACTTCCCCAGCCCTGAACAGATTTCCACAGAATTAGGAAGTTATCATCAATGAAGCCTTCCTCCCTGTCTAGAGAAGTTACATTACTCATAAGGTAAGCATGATCACTTTCTTGTTGCATTTCAGAACATCTCTGAGGAACTGATTCCAGTGGTCACCGAGAAGTATTTAGGAGGGACAGACGATCTTTTAGAAAAGAAAGATCTATTCTTGGACCTGATTGCGGATGTGATATTTGGCATCCCTTCTGTGACTGTGGCTCGTGGTCACAGAGGTAAGTCTTAGACATTGGATGAGAGAAGAACACTGACTCATCAGCTTTGGTGTCTGACTTCTGCATAGACAGATTGGAAACTGCTAAGGGTCGGGCCTGAAAGGCTGAGTCTGTGGTGCTTAGGGAGAGGCTCTATTCTATTTTGGTGTCTGCCAATAGTGGATGCTGACAAAAGAATCCAAATGCAAGGAGTTAGTTTCAGAGATGATTCCATAAAACACAAGTGGGCAGAGGAGAAAGTGTCGCAGGAAGGAGCCGGAAGCCGGTCATATACTGCTAAGCAAGCATCCCCTGTGAATAACTGGAGCTGGAGAGCTCTGGGAAACAAGCACAAAACACATCTCAGTGTTATGTATGCTGAGCAGCAAGAGACTAGGTATTTATCCATTAATGCTCATTTGTCATCGGCTAAAGGCTGTTTCTAGGCGTTGTGGCTTTGATCAGATGCCAACATGGGCAGAGTAGCTTCTAATGGTCAAAAAAAAGCCTAAGCAAAGAGCTAGAGATGCAGGAGGTGGAAGTCAGATTTGCCTGCCCAGAATCAGGGATTTTGAGTGAGGCACTTACAACTCCTGCCACCAGACTCCTTCCCTGAGGTTATGCTGGTACATGGGACTCAGAAAGCAAGCGTGGGAACGTGGGCCTGAGGTGTGTTCAATATCAGCACTAGTTTGAAAGTAGAATGTTAACTGCTGGATCTATTGGAAGTGTAGGAGTGAAGTGTAAGATCTGGAGGGATACCCAAGAATGAGAATGCTAAAAGGAGGGTGTACTACCAGGTACAGTGAAAGGGAGTCTGGCAATTTTCACTCTCTGTGCTGAGACATGTCTGTCTTGGTGCGTACTGCTATTATTAAGCTGAAGGTCATGTGGGGTCTATTCAAAGAACTAACTGAACTAACAATATGCAGATGTCACTGAACTAACAATATGCAGATGGAGTGTGAGATTAAGGATAGATGAGCTTCCCTAAATGAGAGGTGTCCCATTTTGGAAACCAGTGGGGAAGTTTCATGGAGTATTCGTTTTCCATCAGTCATCATTTACCTCGTCTCAGGGCAGGAATGGTTTGCGATCCAGATCTCTCTTTCTCAGGTACCAGAACGTTTCAAGATTCAGAATTTTATTCCTCACATGAAACTAATGTCCAGAATATGTAAAGAACTCAAAAGAATTAGTCAACCTAAAATAAAAGACCCACTCAAGAAGTGCCAACTGAAATGAATAGGTATACTTCTCCAAAGAAGTACAAATGGCCAATTAAACATATGAAAAAATGTTCAATGTCTCTGGCCATCAGAGAAATGCAAATTAAAGCAATGCTAAGATTTTATTGTATACCAGAAAAAAAATTTGCTGTCATCAGGGAATCAAATAACAAATGTTGGCATGGCTACAGTGAAAAAAGAACCTTCCCTCCTACATTGTTGGCAGGAATGTAAACTAGTATAACCACTATGGAAATCAATATGGTGATTTCTCAAAAAACTAAAATTACAAATTGCATTTGACACAGCTATTCCCCTTCCAGCTCCCCAAACTGCTAAAGACATCATAACATAGTGATGCATGCTTACCAATAGTTACAGTAGCCCAAGTCATAATAGCTATCTCCTGTAAGCAGCCTATGTGCCCATCAACAGATGAATGAATAAAGAAAATGTGGTGTTTGTACATAATGGAATACTCTTTGGCCATAAGAAGGGTAAATTTAAGACATTTGTAGGGAAATGAATGCACCTGGTTTGCTGTCTGCACTTGCACTTATCTCTGCTCAACTGCAGGTGATAAGAAAAAGAGGGTTAGCACAGTACAGAAAGGTATTTTAAGAGTGAGAAACAGCTAAAACAACCCTATTATTTTTTACATTGTAAACTGTTAAATCGTATTTGTATGAATTTATGGAAGTACAAATGATAACTATAATTTACAAATGCAATTTAGAGTAATTACATCAAGCTGATTAACATACTGGTCTCTTCAAATACTGAGCACTTTTATAGTGAGAAAGTTTTTTAATTTCTCCTCTTCATCATATTAGGATGTAAAATTCTCTATTATTAACTGTGTTTACCACACTGTAACAGAACTCAGGAAAATAAAATGTTCCTCCTGTCTGAAATTTTGTACCCTTTCATAATCATCTCCCTTTTCCCCTCACCTTCAACTTACATAACCAACATTTTTGTTTACGTTTTGATGAAGCTGGTTGTTTTAGATTTCAAGGTCACTATCACAGGACCTTTTTTTAAATTTTATAAAACTATGCAGATGAAGTGTGAGATTAAGGATAGAAGAGTTCCCCTAAATGGGCAGTGTCCTCTTCTGGTCACTATTTGGGAAGATACACAGTATTCTTCCTTTTCTATCAGTTGTAATGTCTCCTCTTTCATTTCCAATTTTACCTCTTTTAGTCCCATTTCTGTATGTATGTATGAACATATGTACATATGTATGTATGTATGTATGTATGCATGCATATAAATAACTATCTACCTATTCTAGATCTTTATCTATATCTATCATCCGTCTCTCTCTTTCTGGTTGGGGAAGCTAAAAATTTGTCATTTTTGTTTTTAGTTTTAAAAATCAACTCATGGTTTTGGTGCGCTTTTATATTTTTTATAGCCTCCAATTAATTTCCGATTCAATATTTATTTGGTCTACTACCTTGAGGCTTAGACTGTTCTTTACTTTTTAGAGGTTTAACTTTATTTTGTTTATTTGAGATCTTATTTTTAGATGCAGATATTTATTGCTATAAACTTTATAATAACCACACTTGGTATATCCCTTAAGTTTTGGTATTTTGTTTCATTTTCTGAATATATTTTTAATTTTCACTTTAATTTCTTTGTTGACTTATTTGTTGTTTGGGAACACTCTTTTTTCCACATGAATTTGGACTGTTTCAAAATTTCTCTTACTATTGACTTCTAATTACACCCCACTGTAGTCAGAAAAATACATTTTATAATTGTAGGCCTCTTAAATTAGCTTGTTGTATAACCTAATTCAGGATCTATACACAAATGTGTATTCTGTTGTCATTGAGTCGATTAGCCCTTATATTTCTGCTAAGTGATTCTGAACCAAGTATTACTGCAGTCCAACATTTCCTTAAAAATTTTCTACTTGCTGGGTGTGATTGTGCACACCTGTAATCTCAGCACTCAGGAGCCTGAGGTGAGACGATTGCTACAAGTTTGAGGCCATCCTGGACTACATTGTGAGTTCAAGAACAGCCTGAGTTGCATAACAAGACTGTCTAAAAAAAAAATCTATCTGGTCTATTCACTGTTGAATGTGGATTACTGAAGTCACTTACTATTTTTATATTTCATCTATCTCTCCATACTGTCATATTTATTTTATATATTTAGATGCTCGAATGTTGCATTCATATATATATTTACAGTTGTTTTACCTTTTTTTTTGTGGTGCTGGGGAAGGAACCCAGAGACTTCTCACTGAGCTACATCTCAATGAGCCCATTGTTATTTTTTTTGTGTGAGGGATAAAATCTTTTTCAGTTGCTTAAAATTTGAGGCAGGACTCAAATTTATAATCCTTCTGCTTCAACTTCCCAAATACTGGGTTTACTATTTTATCTTCTTAATAAATTGACCTTTTTTTCTTTCAATATATGATGTCTTTAATGGTCTCTTTTAATTTTTTAAAATAATATCTGTTGTCCAATATAACTACCTCTATTCTTTTTTGATTTCTTTCTGTGTTTAATATCTATTTCCACCCCTTCACTTTTAGTCTATGTGTGCCTTTAAATGTTAAGTGAGCTTCTTGTTGGTAACGTATTCACTGGGTTCTTTAAAAATAAAAAAAACCCTCTTCCCCCCCGCCCTTTCTCTCTGTCTTTTTATTACAGAAATATATATATATTTGCCATATATATATTATAGAAATATATATATATATATGTATTTGCTATATATATATATATTTGCCATATATATGGCAATTAATGGCCAGTAAAAATTTACTAATGCACTTTTGTTGATTATTTTTTGCCAATACTTTCTTTGATCCTTTCTTGCCCTTTCCCCTTGTGGTTTGGTTTTCTGTAGTGATGTGCTTGAATCGTATTTTTGCTTTGTGCTTGTATGAAATGATTTTGCTTTGTGTCTACCTCAAGGTTTACACAGCACACCTTACACTTGTAACAGTCTAGTTTACACTGATAGTTTAACTCTGATCTTATGTAGTAATTCTATATTAACCCCTCAACACATATATTCTATATTTCTCACATCAGAATTTACACCATTTTTGAATGGCAATTAATTTAACTATAGTTGACTTTTTTCTAGTTGACTATTTTTTTTAGCTATACATTTTAGTAATAGGTTTGTCTTTTAGCATTTGTACTGGGAGTAAAATGCCTTACACATTATCATTCCAGTAGTAAAGTATTGTGAATATGGATCAGTGAGTTTTGTGCTTTCATATGTTTCATATTATTCATGAGCATCTTTTTGTCTCAGTTTAAAAAATTGTATTTACTAGTTCTGGTAAGACAAGTCTAAAGGCAATGAGTTTTAACTGGTCTGGGAAAGCTGGTATTTATTCTTTATTTCAGAAAGACACCTTTCCTCTGTGAAGCATTCTATGTGGGTAGTTATATTTTCCTTCAACACATTGAATAAATCTTCCTATGTGTCCCTGGCCTGCAGAATTTCTTCTTAAAAATTTGCCAATGATGTTTTGGCATGCCTTTGTATATAGCTTGCTTGTTTGTTATCTCTTGATGCTCTTGGGACTTTTTTCTTTGTCTTTGATTTTTGAAAGTTTGTTTATTTTGTGCCTTGGTTGAAATTAACTGGATATATCTATACTTTCTATATATAGACTTTGGGACGTATCCCAGATTAGGGAAGTTTTCAGTCACAATATCTTGAAATATGTCATCTGTCCCATTTCCCCTTTCTTCTCCTTCTACAGTTCTTATTATGGAAATGGTTGGTCCTTTGATGACCTCGCATAGTCTCTATTTCTCTTGTTTCTAATTGTAATTTACCTAATCCTATGTGCTACTTTCTGTTGAAGACTTATTTGTGTTTACAAAGATTTTATAAATCTCCCAGGATTTTGGCAAAAAAAAATACCTTTGGTAGAAAACTGCCTAAAATAAGTTCTCTTATTCACAAAAGTACTTTCCTCAATAGTCAAGTTCTGAGTTCCTTTGTAGAAAGTCTAAGTGACAGAGGCAGGGTTAAAGCCTCCTTTCTGCAGGTTCTGCTTGACATCAAAGGAGTTGTGTAATGAGTAAATCACAGAGTCACAGAAGGGTTGCTTCATCCAAATAACACTTCTTGATGAGCCAAGAGTAAAATCAGAGAAACTGAAACAGGTTGTTAAACAAACCATTCCTCATTCTCATGTTGGGATGACATACAATGATAAGTAATTTTTGATGAATATCTAGTGATGTGAAATAATGATTACAGTTATTTCAAAAGCTTCCATACGATATCATCATATTTTTTTTATTTTAAAGAGAGTAGTACAAAACAAAACAAAACAATGAAAAACAAAACAGAATGAAAAAAGCGAAAGAAAACAGAATAGACTCAAACATAAAATAGCATTTCAAAGCAGAACACTGCAAGCTATACAGGTTTTCAAGACATAACAACAGGAGATTAACAATGGTTTCTCTAGTGTCTCTTGCTTTCTTCAAAATGGTTGTTGATACATTTACAGACAATAAACTCAAACAAAACAAAGTAGTATAAAACCAGATAAAAGAGAATATCATTACAGGTCTTCAAGATGGATAACAATGCGAAATGAGAAATGGCTACTGTAGTGTCTCATTTTTCAAAAGAGCTGTTCCTATCTTCTCGCTTATTACTTTCAAATAGTAGGAAAGGGACTTAAACCAATCAAATCAAAGAATAAAAGCACCATTGGATTTCTGAACCATTTCTCCATATTTATCAGCAATTTTGTGTCTTATTGAGTCTCAATTTCTTACACTAGGGAGACAATGTGGTGTTTACACATGTGTGTTTGGTTTATTTCACTTATGAGTATGGTCTCCAGTCTCATCCATTTACCTATAAAAGCCTCCATGTGATCACTTTTTATAGCTGAATAGTACTCCATTGTATAAAACTACCACATCTTCTTTATCCATTCCTCATTTGATGGGCATTTGGGTTGTTTCCAAGATTTGGCTATCACAAACTGTGCTGCTATAAACATAGGTGCACATACATCACTGTGGTAAGATGATTTCACTTTTTCTGAGAATACGCCCCTAAGCGGAATAGCTGGGTCAAATGGGACTTCCAGTCCTAGCTTTTTGAGAAACCGCCAAACTGACCTCCACAATGGTTGCACCAGTCTGCACTCACACCAAGAGTGGAGAAGGGTTCCTTTTTCCCCACAGCCTCTTCAGCATTTATCGTTGGTCGTTTTCTTGATCCTGGCCATTCTTTCTGGAGTGAGATGAAATCTCAGGGTTGTTTTAATTTGCATTTCTCTAATGACCAATGATCCTGAACACTTCTTCATGTATTTATTTGCCATTCCTATTTGCTCAGCTGAGAAGTGTGTTTTCATCTCAGATGCCCATTTCTGGATTGGGTCTTTGAATTTTGAGGGCCTGATATTTTTTAATTCTTTATATGTTCTAGATAGAAGACCTTTGTCTGAAGGGTAGGTCACTAAATTTTTTTCCCAATTGGTGGGTTTTCTTTTCACTGTGTTGGAGATTTCTTTTGACATGCAAAAACTTTTTAACAAGACAAGATCCCAGTTGTTGATTCTGGGAAGGGTTGCCC
>RJWT010041658.1:0-12281 GCA_004365215.1 Cuniculus paca
TCCCCCCAACCCCAAAGAGTTTTTGGTAAAGTCATCTTAGATCCTTAGTCTGGGGACCAAGGTGCTCCATGATCCAATCCTAGCCTCTTCCTCCTCCTTTTCTTTAAAGATTGTCTCAACCATCTTTGAATAAATGTTTACCAAATGTTCCTCCTCCCAGAGCAGGGCTGGTTCTGGGGAGCAGCTGTGTTCCTCACTGCGTACTATGCACAGATACTACTATGGGACCTATTCTCAGCAAAATCATGCAGGTTAAGAGAAACTGTATTTTTTTCTCACTCCTGTGTTCTAACTAAATGCCAAGGGTTCTGGGATTACAAAACTGATAAAGTCACTGAACTGAAGAATCCTAGAGAATGAGAACATCTGCACAGGACTGTTAGATAAATGAACAATGGCCTCTGTGTTAAGCATTGAAATTTGGAGGTTTATTTGGTAAAATGTCTAGTGTAGCCCTAACAATAAAAAGAACATTCTTTGAACCGCTGCTGTGTGCCAGAAACCTTTCCAAGTATTTAGGCTACATTTATCTTTAATCTTGACACAGGCCTACAAATTATGGAAGCTACTATTATTATCCTTATTTTACAGACAAGAAAATGAGACACAGAGCTCAGACAAGTGCTCTGGGTCACAGTGCTGGGAAGCTGTGAAACCAGAACTAGAACACAGGTGTCTCTGAACTCAGTACTGGATCTTTCCTGTCCCAGGATGCTGCTTTCACTTATCTCCCTTTCTCTTTCTTCTCTTTCTCCTTGGGGTACAGAGTTACCGATGATACATATTATGGCTAACTTACTGTTGGATGCCCATATAATCCAACAAAACACTTCTTGGCTTTCAACTGCTTCTGAAGAAATCGCTCCAAGCCTTTCTTCTCCATGGCTTCACACAACTTTCACTTTTTTCTTCCATTGCTAGAAAGGTATGCTTCTCCTAGTCAGCCTCCCAGCAGAACGGCTCATACATGTGCCACATGCACAGATGAGACTGCAAGCCTGGGAAGCCTTCACTGCCTCATCTAGCATCAAGCTTCACTTATTTACCTGGCAGAATGGGGTGCTCAGGAACTGTCTTATTAAGTAGGACTTTTGTATGTGAAGCACAGAGCAGTGGACAAGTGGTTGTTTTCCTTGACATTATATGCCAGCAGAACTGCCAGGTTCCAGGACTAAGTGATGGCACACACCCAGAAAAAGCCTTGCTTTGGAAACCAGGGACTTTCTCTGCTCATTACAACTTAGAAGTCAGGTGTTAATCCTGACTCCCAGTCCCATCTCTGTTACATGTGGCATTATGGTTTGTGTCTAGGTGGCCCACTAAGCCTCATGCAGTCATGGAGAGGACTGAATCTAGCATTTGTGATTGGTTTGTTGTCTAGTGCTGGCATTAGCAGTGTGAGTACTGAACCCGCCCAGGGGTGGAGCTGGCATACAGTATAAGGGAAGGAAGAAAGCATGCTTTTCCCCCTTCTCTTTTGCCCTATTCACTCTTGTCACTTGCAGCTGCCATAATGGCTGCCCCTCAGCCAGGCCACTTTGCCTTGGAGCCAGCTGAGTGTGGACTGAAGCCTCCAAAACTGTAAGAAATAAACCTTTCCTTGCTTCGCTTTGGGTGTCAGGTATTTTGTCTCAACAATGAGAGAAAAGTAACCAAGATACATGGGGTAGAAATTGGGTACTTAGGGTCAGATGCATTTCAAGAGGTCTGAGAAAGAAGAGATCCTTTCTAAAACTGCATGTAGACTGCATATTCTAGCCACACTTCTCTGTTACCTGAAATTGCACAATTAAGGGTTCGCTTCTGGACAAAGGTTGAATATTTTCAGATCTTCTTATTCAGATATAAATGGACTTATTAGGCCCTTTCCTACAAGTGAGATTTGAAAGGAAGTCAAAAGAATAAGAGAACTCTAAGAGCCCTATATCTGGGAAAGATCAGAATTCAGAAATCAGGGGAAAGGTGGAAAAATAGCAATTAGGTCATAGATAATACCAGCCTTGCCTGCTTCAGCAATATGCTCAGAGGTGGTCAGAGCCCAAGACTAGACTCTTGAGGATTCAATGCCTGTTTAACAAACGGGAGTGATCAGTGACTTGCCTTACCCAAACCTGAGTTTTCTTGGAAGAGGGTTCATAAAGCTCCATCCTTCACCAAGACTAAACACTGACATGCTTTGACAAAAGTGCTGCTGTAGATAGGAATGTATCAGCCATTAAAACTGCCCTGGGGAAACAAAACCTATGCAATTAGTTCTTAAAGCGTCACTTACTATTTTCACCAATTTCAGGAATTTCCTGTCACTATCTCCCCCTGGTATCAGAGGATGAAATTTGTCCAGCATAAAAAAAGAAAGAGCCTGCATTGCAAAACAGTTGGATGTTCTAAGGCCAATGGTTATACCTATTAGCAAACTGTGAAGGATTAAACATTGATTTGTTAATTACAGATAGCTCAATTAGACTTTGTACAAATTATCAATTCTAGTTCTCAGCCTCAAGGCTATGAAGAGAGGAGAGTGCATCTTGTCATGTACTTAAGATACCTTCTCCCTTTCCAAATTTACCTTTCCTTTGACAGGATGAAGCAAGTTACCTGTAACAATAGTTAGTTCTTTGGTAAGTTTCCCTCCCAAACATATCACAGTTGCTATCTTCTGGAACCTGTCCTCTGTTATATTTCAGTTATACTTTAGATAAACCTGCCTCTGTAGTATGAACTTAGTATGGCTAAATTAAAAATTTCTTCTCCCCAATCCCATTTGCATCTCCTTTGCCATGTGAGCCTGTAATCAACCAGAACATCATGCCTTCTGGCTTCAATAAGATTCCAGGTTAAAGTCTCTTCCTGGAGGGGAATTTCTACCATTAAATGAATTCAGAATATATAAGTCTGCATTCAGTAATTCAACTAACCAAAAGTAATTTCTTTGATGCCTACTATGAGCTGGACAAAATGACTTGGTAAAGGTAACTTTTTATTTTAAGTCACAAGAAGAATCAGGATGCGAAGAAAAGTAAGAACTATGACAGCCAAGAGGCCTCAAGAAGACACAACCACTAAATGGAAGGTAGTTTATCACACACATTCCTTCTCCCCTGCCTTTGCCTTCCTCTGTCTCCCATCCCACCCCACTTTTTTCCAGTTTCTGGCTCAGTGCTATCTCAGTTCATGAAGTTGATTCCTTCCACCATTCTGGTTGCAAACTGAGTTGAACGAGAACTAAATCAAATTCAATGGTTATATTTAATGTTGACCTTATAGGGAAATTTGATTTAGCTCTTGTCTTGTTTGGTTTGGGACCAGAATCATAGAGAGAATTGAGTTTGTGAACTGAGTCCCTACCACTGTAGTCCCTCGGGCTTTATTTATTTATTCATTTTTCCACATATGAGAGAAAATATGTGATATTTGTCTTTCTTTCTTTGGGTCATTTCACTTAACATGATAATGTTCAGTTCCATTATGAAAAGAATGAGAGCCACAACTTTGTGAGATGCCCCCCCACACACACACACACAGAAGACCGAGAAATGGATCCTGGTTCCATGGTTTGAGCTCCCATCTAACAGTTGCTCCTAAGGATGGTGTGATGTCTGGGTTTGTGCTGCCCACAATGCAAGGAGTTCCAACTAAATTCATGGACCTATGCAGTTCACAGCCTAGCCTGTGGCCACCTGGCTGGGCAGACCAAGGCACACCAGGGGAGAAGCCTTAACATGCTTAAGTCACCAGGGCTTTATGGCGGAGCCAAGTTCGTTGAAAGGCCGCCTATGGTCACAGTGTTCATGCTGTTTTCTAATGAGTTTGAAAACAGAGCAACAAGAAGAATGAGGTGCTGTTAAAGAATAGGTCCCTCTGTTTTCATTCCAGTTTATCAAAAGCAAGGTGCTTTGCTCGCTTTGGCAGCACATATACTAAAAGCAAGGTGGCTTCCATTCCTGGGCCAGATCCAGTAGAAGTTAAAAGATTAAGGTCTTACTTGGGTTCCTTATTGATTTTCCAGCTGGGAACAAAAGCCACAAAAGCAGGAACCACTGCTTTCTGCTCACCCTGGAACCACAGGGTTTAGCACACTAGCGAGTGGAGCTTAAGAGCTCAGTAAGTATATAATGGATAAAATACATGCTCTAAATGCCTTTATTTAACTGGAGAATAACCTAGATATTTAAAAAATTTTTTGCTTTAACAACCTGACTAATCTAATGTCTTCAAAACAGCAACTTTGAGCCAGGTGTAGAGTAAATCTAGCTCCTGAGAAAGTGGAGGCTAGAGGATAGTAAGTTGAAGGAAAGCCTGGGCAACTTAGTGAGACCCTGTCTGAGAGAAAGGAGAGAGAGAGAGACAGACAGACAGACAGAGAGAACTCAGTACTGAAAAATAAAGATGAAAAATGGAAACTTTGAGGCAAATCACAAGATTCACCAACATTTTTTAAAGCCAACATTTTAATGGAGAGCTCAATGGATTTCTTAAAATTCGTCTGTGCAACAGAATTCTCTCACTCTAAGGCGTTTTCTTCACTCTTCAGAAAACTAGTCATGTGATTCAAGAAAGCTTTTCAAAGTTGACCAGACATTCTGTTTTCTCTCACCAACAGCACATTCCAAAAGTGCTGTGCTGGTTCAGATCTGCTAGTTCAGACTGATGAGTGAGAATTTCGCTGCTCTGTCATTAACAGCATCTTGCTAGACAGGAAGCAACTTTTCAAAAATAGCCAGCAATTCAAGCTGTTGGAAAAAGAAAGTAAGATAGAAAAGTAATAGTCACCTTTGCTCCCATTTGAATTTGCTGAGCCAAGAAGGTGAGAGCATTTTATGCAGCTCCAGAGCAATAGCTGTCTCCTTAATATCTAGACCACGAAGGGATACTGACCTGCTCCAAATTGTAGTTTCTATTTGCTGATTATAAATACTGAACAACAGATACACATGGGCTCAAATTGCTTTCCACCATGTTTGAGTCTGTGAACTGTTTTGAAATGTGTTGTCTTCTTGTTAAAGAAACAACTCACAGACACAAATACAACTAGACTGCCTATATGAAATGCCATATCTGAAAGATTAGTTTAAATATGGTTTGGGATCCTAAAAATCTAGATTATCTAGCTATCAGTTCTTCTTTCTTTCCATGATTCATTCATGATCCATAATGTCTACCACATATCACAGCTTTTACAGTGTGCTGTGTTCTAGGACATACAACTACTTAGGCTGACTCAGATCTGTCAGATCTAACCCAAACTCCAAAAGTTCAATCCTAACTGAGTTGGCCTTCATTGTAGTATTATTTCTGTCCTGGCTAGCTCCCTGCCCTAGCAAGCCTTGATGGATAAAAGTAATTGTGAAAGGTGTCCATCAACACTGTAATACTTTTCCCTTTGAAAGATGAGATCTAGTTTCTCTCTCCCTGAAAATAGACTGCCTTCCTTCTAACAAAATATAGCAGAAGTGATAGTGGATAAATTCCAAGTTGGGTCTTAAAATATCTGTGCTTTCCTCCTTATTGTCTCTCTTGGAATTTCCACTCTGGCAGAGGCCAGCCATCAGGTTGTAAGGACATTTAAACAGCTTTATATACAGGTCTAGGTTGTGAGGAACTGAAGTCAACAAGAAATCAAAACCTTGTGAAATTGGTCATGTAAGTGTCATTTTTTCTGAAGCAGATACCACTGTCTCAGTCAAGTCTTCTGGTCAATTGCAGCCTGAACTGTGACCTCATCAAATATGCTGAGCAGCTCTTATTTTGGATGTATCCTGCTTTGGACTACAGGGGTATCATTTTGAAACTCGTGGTTCAAGCGAGTTCTAAATTCAAAAAGTAATTCTTTTCATAGAAAAAGTAGTACTTTCTTTGGTGATATGGTTCCAGAGTGGGACTTTTGGAAATAGTCTTGAAATTTTAGTTCAATCTATTTTTTCAGATCTCTGAAGTTTAGTACACCATTATAACCTTATAATAAGCTCCTTTCTATTTATCTTAGCTACAGTAGATTCTGTTCTCAGCAGCAGAACCTAGATCAGTATACCAGCTCAGTCTTAAGATTCATTCAAATATGTGTACCTGAGTTAAATGTAAATAAGTTCTCAAGAAACATTGAATATAATAGAAATAGATATGCTGAGAAATCTGTGAAAATAATTGTAGATGTTTATTCATTTAATAGCTATTTACTGAGTTATCTATGTGTCTGTCACTATTATAGGGTTGACGATCACAGCAGTTAAAAAGGAAACAAGAAGTCACTGCTTTCCTAAGGCTCAGGTTCTAATACAGTTTAAATAATAAAATTTAAAGGGAGAAAGAGACAGATAATAAATTCCTAAGAGACAAGCAACTAGATCCCTAGATAATATGATTTCAGATATTGGAAAGGGCTCTATAGTAAGATGTAAGAGTAAAGGAAATGAACCAGAGAAATGGGAAGAGTAAAAAGGAAGTCTTCTCTAGTAAGCTGAGACCCAAATAATGTGATGGATCCAAACACAGGAAGATCTGGAATACAGAATGAGTTTAAAAGATGCAATGTAGGAAGAAGCATGTCTTATTTGAATAATACTAAGCAGGCAAGAGTACCACGAGTATAGTCAATTCAGGGAAGAATGATATAAAGTGAAGTTGAAGAGGTAGACAGGAGTGGGACACAAAAACTTTTGCAGAACATGGTGAAGAGTATTTCTTTTACTTAAAGTTTATTGGAAAACTACTGAAATATTTTAAGCCAGGGTGACACATGGTCTGATTTAAGCTTTACAAATCTCCTCTAGCTGTTGCATGGGCAACTGGATTTTAAGTCCAAAGAGAAAGCAGAAAACTCTGGGAATGTCTGGGCAAGAAGCAGTGGGCACTTTAACAGAAATAGGGATAACAAGTAGATGGAGTCAAGAAATATTTTTAAGCGATGGCTGATGTTACGTGATAGTGGATTTCAGATGAGAAATCAAGGGTTACTGTTAGATGTTTTGATTAAGCACCTTAATAGGCAGCAGCATTATATGCACATGATACTCCATATCATGTATTACATATACCATCTTCTATGTACTGTACTATCACAATGTAACAAGATAAAGGAAGCTTGGATCTTTGAGTTACCTCTTACAGGAGAGTCACTCAACAAGCATTAGAATGAAACATGATCAAGAAATAAAACTAAAGCAATAAGTCTATGGGATTTGGGGACTTATTATTGCACCCAGTCCCTGACAGCTGGCAGTAAGAGTCTGGAGCTCAGGACACAGATCTGGTCTAGAGACACAAATGTGACTATCACTGGTCATAAGCAGAATTTAAATTCTAGGCCTGAATAAGATCACATAGGGAGAAGGCCCATCACAGCTTTCTATACAGGGTACAGAGGCGATGCAAAGAAGGGTATAACAGTAGGATGCAGGAAAATCTGCAAGAGAAAAAATGTTTCACAGAGAAATTAAAACCTCTCTGAAGAATGAAAAGCTGTAAAAATACTCCTATTATTATTTTTACAACAATCTCTAAATGAAGTAAATCTGTAAATAGAGTTTGACTTTGCAACAGAAAACTGAATAACATTTCCTTGCAATGATTTTCCATTCATTCCTAACCCTAAACCATATCCTCTTGATTTTTAATTTACCCAAATGTGCCTGTGCTCTGAGTCAAGAAACCCTATGGATGATCACTCCCTAGATATGAACTGGAACTTTCCTCACCCCTATTGCTCTCGCGGTTTACTTCCTGTACATAACGAAGTCCTTATTGATACCATTTAGAAATTTATTTCAATAAACACTTACTGCATTCCTATCAAGGGCCAATTACTATGTGAAAAATTCCACCTGAAAGTGTGAGATAGACTTCATAACTTCAGAGAATTCTCATTTGGAGAGCAAAACTGGATGGAAAACAAACGGCTTCCATGCACCATGGTGAGTAAGAGTGATATGAGACATAGCTGGAACTCAGATTATGGAGAAGCTTTCCTGTTTTTAAATGTCAAATTTTATTAATAATAATAAAAATAGTCAAATAAGCAAGAAAACAGCATTTTTAAAAAGGAACTAAGATCACAGCACTGGGGAAAATTTTTGGTGAACTACATGCATAGATGGAAAGATGGAAACAGTTAAAGTGAAATGTGGAAGGAACTGAGTCCAGTGAGCAGGAGCCACACAGCCCAGAAAACTTTGTAACACATGTTAAGATACTGGAGCTTTGTCTTGCAGGAAAGACAAGAAAGACACTTTAGAAGAGTTTCAGGAGAGAATGACATGATCAAGTTCCCATTAAGCTGTTAACTCTAGTAGCTGTGTGACAGTGCAAAAGGTAGGGTTAAGGAACATCTGTTTGGGAAAGGAACAAGAATTGATAAAAGCCTAAGCCAGGAACAGGACAGTAAGAACACAAAGGATTAGACAAATGAGAGAGGAGAAAACAAGTTAACAGGACTCGGTTCTTATTGAATGTAGAAGGTTTCACAGGACTCACTAAATTCCAGCTTATAAATCCAGGAAGAAGATGATGTCACTCACTGTGATAGATAACTCAGAAAGGAAGTATGTCTGGGAATGCACAGAAGGACACTGGAGTAATGAGTGGAATTAGGCATGTTGCATTTGAGAAGAACGTGATTTTTTTAAAGAACAGTCATAGATTTCAGTAAGAGGATGCTTTGTGCCATCCCCTCAGATAACTGCATCATGGCAATTGCTACTTTCATGGATAAGATCCGTACTTGTATACCTCTACCAGCTAGTTTAACAGGTTCCTTGAAAATTATTGGCAATAGAAAGGATCAGTGTATATGGAAAACTTCCAGGATGTTTTAAGTAGATGTTCCATGGAACCCTCTAGTCATGTAAAAACAGTTCAAAATGAAAATGGTTCCAGACAAGGTTCTTATATGCAGAAGACCAGGAAGCTGCCATCTTCTTGTCCCTAGTCCCATCTGATTTTTTTAGAGCCAGCATGGGCAGGGAGACACAGCCAGACCTGCCCCTGCGTGCCCTCAGCTGCTGCTGAAAAGCTTGTCTCCCTTAGATAACCAGCGTGGGCAGGGAGAAACAGCCAGATATGTCCTGTGCTCCTGCAGGCCACCATTGGAGACCTTTGCTTCCTTTGGGCAGCCTTCACTCATCAGGAGAATCAGACCAACGCACCTTTGTGTGCCTGCCACCATTCGGGGAGTCCCATTGTAGATATGCAGGCTTAGAAAAGAAGTAGCCCCATCACCATGCATCCCTGGCCATTGGGGAAGCCTCAGGGTAGCTGCATGAGTCTGGAGAAGCCCACCACAAGTCCTGCTACCTCCCTGGGAATGTAAGTTGAGAGAAACCCAGGTGCTTGGTCCATTTTCCTGCACTTCAGCCAATGTAAGAAGTGACTGGGACCCCACAACTAACCCAGGAAAATGTTAAGATGAAGCAGCAAAAGGCAATCTCAGACCTCCAACCCACACAGAACAAGTCTGGGAGGTATAGTCATGGAAGAAAATGAAAGTCACACACCTGAAATCTCTGAGAGGGTAGTAACTGAAGCAAAAAATTTCATGAGACTGTAAAAGTAATCATATCAGAAATAATATCTCAGGTAAAAGAAGAAATCATAAAACATAATGAAAGAATTGCTGCATGTATCTAAAGGAGACATAGGTTTAAAAAAAAAGGAGCATAGGAAAATGATGGAAACCTTGAATGAACAATATAGTATGGAATTACACTGCATGAAACAGATTCAGAGAGATATTCAAGAAATTAAAAAGTTGACCAAAAACTGGCAAAACTGCTTGAAAGAGACTGAAGATACTTTCAGATCTTGAAGACAGGATCACAGCTAGTGGTCATGAAAGGAAAGACCTCTTAAAAGTAATAAGGAAGCAAGAAATAACAATTCAATGGCCCAAGACAGTGCAAAGAAAAATAATTTAAGAGTGATAGATATCAGCAAAAAAGTAGGGGTCAACACAAATGATATAAAAAGACCATTTACAGAAGTCATAGCATAAAAATTCCCAAACATGGGAAAAGGATCTCATAGACAGATAATACAGGCATATAGAACTCCAACTAGCCATAACCAAAATAAATCTACACCCAGACATATAATAATCAAGATCCCAGAAATTCAGTACAAGAACAGAATATTAAAAGCTGTTAAAAAAAATCACCTATAAAGGAAAACCAATCAGAATCATGGCAGACTTATCAACACAAACCATCAAGTCAAGAAGAGTTTGGAGTGAAGTGTTTCAAATCCTGAAAGAAAACAACTTCCAACCTACATTGATGTACCCTGCAAAACTATCTTTCAAAATTGATGGAAAAGTAAGATACCTCCATGCTAAAGAACACCTGAAGGAATTCATGACTACCAAACCAACCCTACAGAGAGTGCTGGAGAATATTCTAGAAAGAGATAATGATGACCATGCTTCCAGGAACAGTAGCAGAGGGGGGTCACCAAACAGGGCAAGAAATTGAATGAAGGGGAGAAGTGGGGAGCCAACAGCAGGAGGATAGCATGGCATGAAGCAGTGCATGTCAGCTGTAACCCTTAATGTAGATGGCCTCAGTTCACCATAAAAAGAAACACAGGGAGAATGGACCAGGAAACAAGATCCATCAATATACTGTGTACAAGAAACACATTTAACTCAAAAGGAAATTCTGAAACTGAAAATCAAAGGAGAGAAAACAATTGTCCCACACAATGGAAGACCAGAAAAAAGCAAGGGTAACTTGTCCATCAACCACAGAATGGATAAGAAAGATATGGTATTTTCATACAATAGGAAGCTACTCAGCTATAAAGTAGGATAATCTCAAGGCTCTTGTAGGTAAATGGGTGTAACTGGAGATCATGTTCATGGGTGAAATGGTTTGGACTCATACAAATGAACTCTGAGTTATCTCCCTAGCATAAAAATCTGAAGAAGTTAGTGGGGTCTGAAAGCACAATAGATGTTATAAAAGTGATAGGGGAAGAAACATGTAAAAAAGGGAAAGTGGTAACCACTGTTAATTTTCTATTTTCTTGTTTTGAATTCTCATATTGTTTTCATAATTCTGTTACCTTTGGTTTTATTCTGTCTTACTTTGTTAGATTTTACCATGTCTGATGGTATGAGTTGCTCTTTTGAAGATAATGGGATGTATTATGGTAATCACTATTCATTTCCTATTATCTTGTTTTGAAGTCTTATAATGCTTTCATTCTTTTGTTTTGATTGGTTTTATTCTGTTTTGTTTTGTTTGATTTTATTATGTGTGATGGTATAGACAGCTATTTTGAAGAAAAGAAGAGACATTATAGTAGCCATTGTCGATTTCCTGTTGTCTTGTTTTGAAGTCCTGTAATCCTTTCATTCTTTCATTTTGATTGGTTTTGTTTTATTTTGTTTTGTTTCATTTTATTGTGTGTGATGGTATGGACAGCTATTTTGAAGAAAACAAGAGATATTATGATAGCCATTGTTGATTTTCTCTTGTCTTCATTTGAAGTCCTGTATCATTTGCATTGTTTTGTTCTGATGTGCTTTATTGTGCTTTGTTTTGTTTGCTTTTATTCTCTTTCAAATAAAATTTTAAATGTGGGTTTGATTCATTTCACTTATGAGTAGAGTTTCAAGTTGCCTCCATTTACCTATAAAAGCCTGGATTATCTTTTTTATGGCTGAGTAATATTCCATTCTATAAAAATACCACATCTTTTTTACCCATTTTGTGGTTGATATTAAATAGTGTTGATTTATTACTGTTGTTTTGGATTTTCTTGAAATTCTGTATTATTTCTAACCTTTTTTGCTGCTTTGCTTTCTAAAATTAAAAATTAAGAATAAATAAATAAATTTTTTTAAAAATCTGATTTTTAAAAATTCAAATAACATGAGGACAGTTGTTAAATAATAGCATCTGGATAAAAAAGAAATAATTCTTTCATTTAACACTGGTTCTGTTTAATTTTATTTATTTATTTAATTTTGAAAACAATACAACCAAACAAAATAAAACAGAGTACAGTCAATCACAACAAAACAATGGACATGGTACATGACTTCTAAACAGGGTAAAAAGCAATTGAATAATGGCTACCATAATGCCTCTTCTTATCTGCAATATACCTGCCCATACCATCAGGGATAAGTAAAATCAAACAAAGTACAACAAAATAAAACAGTAAAAACAAAACAAAACCAAAACAAAACAAACAAAGCAGAACAATGTAAGCAATACAGAACTTCAAGATACTAGTAAAGCAGCAGTGGCTACCATAATGTTTGTTATCTTCAGAATAGTTGCCTACAC
>RJWT010041659.1:0-12278 GCA_004365215.1 Cuniculus paca
GGGTCCCAGGGAGCCCGTGCCCCATGAGCCTGCCCTGCTCACAGAGTGGGGTGCTGCCGTCTACCTCTTCAGTGTGGTCAGGGCTCAGGGGAGTCCTTGTAATCAGGAACCAGCCCAGGACAGGGACACTGGAGACAGCAGCTCTGGACAGGGCAGTCTGAGGCAAGGGCACAGTGACAGACGCGCCTGTGTCTTCCGGTTCTGACGAAGGCCTGGCTTCAGCTTCCGCTCCCACGGCCTCCCATCACCCAGGCACCTCTCCCAGGGTGGATGCGTGCCAAGTCCCCACGGGGACTGGCCCTTTCCTAGGGGCCTGGACGGGCTCCCCACCCTGCCCGGGACTCCGCCCCAGCACCACAGGCCCCACAGACTCAGGCCACGCCATGGGCGCCCCCTGGTCCAGCACAGCCCCCTTGGGGGGCACTGGGCAGTTGACAGTGGCAACGATGGTGACGATGAGGATGACAATCCCAGCTGCATCCCAGAGCCGTGCTGGAGGAGGTGGCAGGGTGTCTGTTGTAGAGATGACGACTCGGAGCCCAGCACCCCTGGGGCAGGACTCAAGCGGGGAGCCTCGCCACCACCCCAGCCCTGCCTTGGAGTTGTCCTTGTGGGAGGCTGCGCACTGTGGGCTGGAGTCGGGGGGACTTGGTCTGAAAACTCCCAGCAACTGGAGATGAGTCCCTGTGCAGGACACGCTGACAGACTGACAGACACTGCATCTGCCTTGTCTGTCGTCGCCTGACCCAGGCAGGGCCCCCCCAGGTCACATCCTGTCCCCGCTCCCTTACTCATCTCTCCTCACCCTGGGTATCTTGAAATGAGAGGAGTCTTCACATCATGAGACAGCTTTGGGGCCCAGACCTGTCGGCTCAGGGCCCAGCACGCACACACAGGGCCTCTTCCCTGCTGGCCACGGTGGGGTCCGAGGCTCGCAGCTGCCGCCTGTGTCACCGAGGGCCTGCGAGTGGCACTGCTCAGCGCAGCCTCTTCACTGCATCTCGTTGTCTGTCTGTCTGTCTGTGCTGGGGATGGAACCCAGGGCCTCACGTGTGCTACATAGGAAGTGCTGACCCTGGGCTATGCACATTTGCACCCATTAACCCACCCCACAGTTTTTTTTTTTTTGAGACAGGGTCTCTAGTAGGTAACCCAGGCCAGCCTCAAATTTGAGACCCTCCTGCCTCAGCCTCAGGGGCTCTGGGATCGTAGGTGTGCACCACCATGCCCCACCATGCCCAGCCCTTAATTCTTGAAATAGTTTCCAACTCAGAAAAGCTGTAGTGCCCTGCTCATCCTTCATCCGAGATGGATGGGCAGCCTGACCTGCTGGGCCTCCCCTCTGCACACGTGGACCATTGTTTTCTTGCTGAACCGCTGGAGAGTTAAGTGGCAGAGACACTGAGCCTCGGCCAGAGACACATCAGCGTGTCTCCTAGACCTCAGGGCTGTACGGCCACCTCCTATGAAACACACCACCGTGACCAAGATCAGCAAATTTATCCTTGACCCCATGCTGTTCGCAAGACACGGCTTTTCATTTGGTCATTTCATTATTTTTCTCTTTTTTTTTTGGTACCAGAAATCGAACTCAGAACCTTGTACTTGCCTTTGTCTATCAGTGACTTGGGTCTAAGGCCTCCTGGTCGCGGGGACATCATAGAGCACGGCTTGGGGTGATTCCAATTCCCCGTGACCTGGGGACCACACTCCCTTGGTGGCTCAGTTCTCCAGATCTCCGCGAGTCTGCAGGGAGGAGAGGGTCACATGGTTGTAACAGGAAGTGCACCCACCCTAGTGGCCTGGCCAGGGGTCCTCTGTCCCTGAGCCTTTGTCGTCTGACGCCTGCCAGGAAAGGCTGGGCTCGAGTCCCTGTTCTGCCTCTTGTAGCCTGCATGGCCTTGTGCATACTAACTCTCTGGTTTCCTGCCCTGGGAAGTGAGCGCGGGAGCAGGCCCAGCCCCCCGGGGTTGCTGTAAGAGGGGACGGACCGTGATGCACGCAGAGGGGCTGCACACAGTGCTGCACACAGGACTGGGGCTCTGGGAGGTGCCGGCTGTGCCCACAGGCCTGCCCTTGGGCTCCGCTGCCCCAGCCCCAGCCCTCCTCCTCCCTGGAAGGACTCAGACCTCACCCTGCACATGAGCACCCTGACACACACACAGCTTTCAAAAATCCCAGTGCCAAGCCACACCCCGGACCAGTTACCTCAGATCGGGAAGGCGGGGCCCTGGCAAGCGCAGGCTTTGACAGCTCCCTGTGGTTCTGCTGTGGCGAGAGTGTAGGTTCCGGGTCAGCAGGCCCCAGACGGCCCGAGACTCTGCATTGCACAAGCCCCCAGGAAGGCCCAGGCTGTGTGGAGGAGCGGAGCAGAGGCTCGGACACCAGTGCTCCCTCCTCCCCGCCCCCAGCCGGCAGCGGGCGGACATCCCTGACTCCGCTGCGGGCCCAGCCCCGAGCTGAGTGCTCTGAATGCCCTGGGGACTGCGCCAGGGCTTGCACCAGCCTCACCCTTCGACGCCCGTACCTGCTCCCCGGGCTCCAGCCTCATCTCCCCTTTCTCCCCCTGGCCCCCAGCTGGCTCCCTATGCCCCCCACACCTGCCACCTTCCTTCCGTGTTCCTAGCTATCACAGTGCACAGGTCCCTGGGGGCTTCTGGATGGGTCTGAGGTGCCGCCCTGCCATGCCCCAGCCAGCAGGGATGGGACTCGGGGACTGCTTCGATTCCCAAATGCCCCCCAGCCAGCAGACTTGACCCTCGGTGTCCTCCGAATAACAGAAGCGCCACACCTGGTACCCAAGGCCCCCAGGGGTACCAGGGGCTTCTTTCTGCTTGGGCCTGCCCTGCCCAGGGTCCCTCCACTGGGCCATCCCCTTGGCTTCCTCCAGACCTGTACCGTCTGTCGGTGCCAGCTGCCTTGTGTGGCTCAGTCCCCCTGCCTTGAGGGAGGCTGGTCCTGGGCCCCCTGACCAGTGTTGCCCTCTGTGCTCAGGGACTGCCACCCACACCCGGCCTCTGCGTGGGTTCACTCTTCTGTCTGCTCCTCTGATCCCTGCAGACCCGGGTACAGGGCCCCTGTGGCCTGGTGTCCACCTGTGCTGGTCTGGGGCCTCAGAGGCCAGGCTGGGAATAACTGAGAAATTCTTTCAGGGTGTGAGGAGTCTGGGAGACACGTCAGGGTAGAGGCAGGCCTCCCCAGCAGTGACGGAGGCAGGCAGGGGCATTGCAGGCCCTGTGCCATCTCAGGGCTGTCTGCAGGGCCAGAGTGGCCCCTTGGGGGTCATGGCACTCCCGTGTGCCCCCACCGCTCTGGCTCCGGGGCTGGTGCACAGCAGCCTCCACTGGGATACGAGGGGACAGCTCAGCCGCAGCCACCCTCCCAGGCACTGGGACCTACCCTCCATGGGGAAATAAGTCCTTCCCTGGAAGGGCTGTGAGACTCAGGCTGCGTGGCCATGGCTCCCAGTCCGATCCACGACTCCCCGGAAGCTGAGTGGCCTGGGGCTGCTGCTGCCACCTCACTGAGCCTCGCTCTCCACATCTGTGGCCTGGGGCGCAGCCTGCCTCACAGGGTGGGGGGTGGAGGGTCAGGAGCACCCGGGCCTTTGTCTGTCAGTGACTTGGGTCTGAGGCCTCCTGGTCGCGGGGACATCGTGGAGCACGGCTTGGGGTGATTCCAATTCCCCGTGACCTGGGGACCACGCTCCCTTGGTGGCTCAGTTCTCCAGATCTCCGCGAGTCTGCAGGGAGGAGAGGGTCACGTGGTTGTAACGGGAAGTGCACCACCCTGGTGGCCCGGCCAGGGGTCCTCTGTCCCTGAGCCTCTGTTTTCTGACCCCTGCCAGGAAAGGCTGGGTGGCGTTGGTTCTTCCCAGCAGCCCCACACCCAGCCCCAGGGGTGTTCAGCTTTGGGGCACCCGCCTGGGGGGTTTTCTGCCCACGCAGACTCCATTAATGGACAGGCTCAGCTCAGGTGCAGTCAGCAGGCGCTGCCACCTCTCGGCAGGCCTCTGCCGCTGCTCCTGCCGTGCCCAGCAGGCCCAGGTGGGGCCCCGCCACACGCCCCGCTCTGAGCGCTCTCTTCTCTCCGCAGGCCTGCAGTGGCGCTGACATGGGGCTTAAGCTGTCCTGCCTGAAAGGTAAGACTGAGGCCCTGCCCCACTCCGGGGAGGCGTGAGGGAGCCGGGGGCAGGCGGTGGGGCTGTGGCCCGAGTTGCTGCCCTGCAGAGGGAGGACCCCGCCCCGCGCTCTGTACGAGGTGCATGCTCTGCAGAGGCCGGCTCTGACGCCAGGCCCTCCTCCAGGCTGTTGCCGCTGGAAAGTCACAATACTCTTGGCCTCGGTTTCCCCACCAGAGAGAATCTCAGGTGGAGAGTAAAGGAGAGCGAGGCCTGGACTAAGGAGCCAGGCACTTCTAGGGTGCTAGCCCTGAGACACCCAGGGTCTGTCCTTGTCCGGATAGAGGGGCCCATGGGTCTCAAGCCCAGGGACAGGAGAAAGCCAGAAGCAGAGAAAGCTCTAGAGAGACATAAAATGGCTGAGGGGGTTTGGTGGGGTTGGCGGGAAGCCTGAACCTCCTGTCCCACCTGACCCCCTACCCAGCCTGAAGCTCAGGACCGCCTGGACGAGGGGGCCAGGTGTGGCGGTCCCAGCAGCCTCCTCCACTCAAGGACCTGACCACACCCCGCCCCGAGCCACACTCAGTCCCTCGTGCGCACCTCGGCAGTGGCCTGGACACCAACCAGCCTCTGCCGCCCCAGCCCCGCCTTCTGCCGCAGCAGGTGCCCCTCGCCACACCCCATCCACCACCCACCCTCCTGGCCACCACTGCCACGGCAACACCTGGAGCATGTGCCTCGGTTTCCCTGTCCGCAAAATGGGTCATGACAGGCCCAAGAGTTTGGCAAGGAGTGCCCCCTGCTGTCACAGCTTACGACTGCTGTCATCACACCCACTGCGCTGGGGCCCAGCCTTTGAGCTCCAGGCAGGCCCAGGCGTTTGGGTTGCAGGCTGTGGGCACTGATCCTGGTCAGCATGGGTAAGGAGAGAATGTCCCGGAAGTGGGGGGTGCTGCCCGGGGAGGAATACCCGGAGCGCGCCCTAAGCTCCCATGCAGGAGGAATCGGCTCCAAGGGGTATCTGATTGGGCCAGCGGAGGTTTTATGCCCGCCCCCGCAGTACAGGAGAGGCGGAGCCTATTGATGGACAGCTCCACCGCTTCTGCGTGCGAAGGGAGCAGTGGTGGTGGGGGGCGGAAGTGGGTGGTATTTGCAGAGTGGGGAGAGTTGCAGCCGCCAAAGAGATGCCAGGTCGAGACCCCAAGGACTGGGACTTGGGCGGGGATGAAGGCGTGTGAGCCGCAGGCTTGATCTTCCTGCACCCCAGGGACGGGAGTTTTAATCCTGAGTCCGGTGGCCGTGGACCTTCCCAGTGCAGGGCACACAGTGGCTATCAGGACATCTAGTGATGCACAGACACAGATGTCACAGAAAACCCAGGCCGTGAGGTGGAGTTCGCCACTCACCCCCTGAGCAAACCCTTCATTGCCACGAGGCATGTTCATGTCCTTGTTTTCCAGAAAAACATCACCTCCCTCCCCAAGACCGCGCTGTCCCCGCCCGGCCTGCCCACCACCCTGCTGCCCTCCGCCTCGAGTGTGGCTTCTCCATTCTGCTCCGTGGTCCTTTTGGGTCTGGGGTCTTTCTCTTGGTGTGAGGTTCTCCAGGCTGCAGGGTTGGGACAGCTCTGTGACTGTGACAAACAGCTTCGAGGAGGAAGGTTTACCTTGGCTCTTGGGGTCCACCGCACCTGGTTCCCCAGCCTGGGTTGAGGCAGTGTGTCTCCGTAGAGTGGCAGAGCCGCTTGCCTTAAGGTAGCAACAAGGAGATGGAGAACCGGGGGTGGGAGACCCTCAGACAGAGCCTTCAAAGACCCTGCAGTTGGGCTCCCCACTGCAGTCTCCTCCACGCCCTGCCCTGGGGCGCCATCCGCTGTGGACCAGTTGGCGGGCCCATCCACTGATGAAGTTCCAGGGCGCATGGCCCAGTCACTCCCATCCCTGAACACGGCCCCAGGGACCAAGCCTTCAGTGCATGAGGTGGGGGGCACATTCCAGACCCAGCCACAGTGCCTGTGTCTGCCCCACAGCATCATTCTCTTCGGGGCTGAGTAGTATTCCAGCGGGTGGCAGCTTCAGTTGGCTTTGAATTGCCGAGACAGCACGGCTGGATCAGCAGCGCGGGAGGAGGGCAGGTTTATGGTGGTTCCCAGTGTCAGAGGTTTCCGTCATGGTCGCTGGGCCCTGTCACTTTGGGCCTGTGGTGGCACAGTGTGTCGTGCAGAAGCACTGGGAGGGGGGCAGGAAATGGAAAGAGAGAGCCAGGGAGGGAGAGAGAAAGGTGGGCCCCAGCATCATTTCAAGGGCACAGCCCCTGTGTCCTGCCTTCCTCCCACCCCGCCCTCCTAGGGCCCACCACCTCCAACAGTGCTGCAGGCCAGGGCAAGGCCTTCCACACGTGGGCCTTGGGGACGTTTACAGTGAAAACTAAGCCAGGCATGTTGGCACACACTGTACTCCTAGCATTCTGGGAGGCTGAAGCAGGAGGATCAAAAGTGCCAGCTCAAACTGCACAGCTGAGTGATTTAGCAAGACCCTGTCTCAACATTATAACTAGGAGGCTAGCATGAGCTCAGTGCAGAGGCTCTGGTTTGGAGGTACTGGGGTTAATCTGGGTCCCCCAGGCCATACCCGTGCCCCCTGTGCCCCATGCTCTGTGGGGCTTTGCTCAGTGTTGGTGTGAGTGTCTCTGGAGGTAGCGGCCCTTCATCCTTCTTGCTGTAGGATTCTGCCAAGTTAGTCTTGGAGTTGTTTCCAGCCTGCTGCTTTTATAGATAAAGCCATGTTGAACGTCTTGGCATTCTAAGTTTTATTAGTGTTTTTTCTTTGGGTTAAATTCCAGACATCAGAGTGACTGGGCCAGATAATAAGAATAAACAGCTAATTCCTCCTGGGGCTTAGTCTGGGCGAGGCCTGCTCTGTGCATTCTGTGAGATTAACTCGTCTGTCTCCAAGACAACCCCTGGCAGCCCCCGCCTCTGGGTGAGGCCCAGAGAGGGAGTGAGGTTTGCCCAGTGCCGCACAGTTCAGAGCGAGCGGGCCAGTCCAGAGCCCTGGCTTCACCCAGACCGTGGCCACTCGCTCCAGCTCTGTCCCCATGCTCATGGCCTCCTTTGCTTCTGACTTCTCCCCTTCTGCTCTAAGGGCATCTGCCCCTCTTCCAGAGCGGTGTCAGTCCCTCTGTCAGCACTGGTCACCTCCACAACACTCTGTGTCCCCCTGCAAGGTCAGACTTGCTGACTAGAGTGAACCCCTGGGCTGGGTGCTGTTACTTCCACTCCCTGGGGCCCCCAGACTCAAGGAGCAGGGGCCCAGCCTGCACCCAGACCCCTGCCCCCTGCCGCAGCCCGCACGCCGGCCCCAGCTCCAAGGCTCCCAGCCATGGCACGGGCCCAGCTCCAAGGCCTTCCCCAGGCTCACGCTGTGGCCCTGCCCCACCAGGCTGTCGGTCCCACAGGTCCCATTGTCCGTCCCTCCGGAGGTCTGTGCTCGGCTTAGCGCTCTGGGTGCATTTGCACAGGGACCCTGTGATCTCCTATCTGGCACCGTCCCTGCCTTGGGCAAGTGCTCCGTGTCCTGGCCTGTGCTCCCAGGGCGAGCGAGGGCCCCCCCGCCCCTGGCTTGTTATTTATGAGCGCCTGCTGTGTGCTGGGTTCCGGGGACTGTGACTGACTCCACCAGACCTGGGCGTCCAGGTCACACCATCGCATAGCAGCTGGCACAGCCCCCGTGGGACCTGAGCACCCCTGGCAGCCCTGAGCACAGAGGTCATGAAGTGCAGAGATTGGTGTTTTATTTCATCCAGCACACCCCACACGTCGGTGTGTGGAGCCTATTTAGCCAATCTGGGGGTCCCACCCATGGGTCTGGGGTCTGGTTGACAGGCATGGGGCACTCTGATTAGCCAGTCAGAGGGGACTTCTGTGCCTGGTCTGGGGGGGTCCAACTGAGTGGTGTGGGGGGACAATGATTAGTTGGCTGGGGGAGCTCCAGATGGCTAATCTGGGGGTGTCTTGTTGGCCAGCCTGGGAGGGTCCAGATGGCTGGTTAGGGCTCATATTAGTCTATTGCTGTGACAAAATACAAGGGACAAGCAACTTAGAGAACATACTGGTTTCAGCTCAGGGTTTTAGAGGTTCTAGTCCGTGGTCAGCCAGATCCAAGGCCGAAACAAGATGGTGGAAGGGCATGGGAGAGGGGAGCTGCTCGCCTCACAGTGGCCAGGAAGAGAAGAGAGGAAGGAGTGGGACAAGGAGTGAGACCAGGATGGGCCCTCAGGGACACCCTTCCTGCAACCAGGGCCCACCTACCAGCACACTGAGCCGGTGAACTCTCACTGGGATTAAGACCTCTGAATGCTGTTCCCTCAAGGCCCAAACCCTGGACACAGGAGCTTTTGGGGATACTTGGCCGCTCTGTGAAGCAGGCCCACGGCCAGTCCGGAGGTTCCCCTGGGCTGTCACCCTCCTCACCCTCTTTGGGCTCTTGACCCTCTTCTACAACCAGCCGGTCGGCTTTCTGAGCTAGAAGTGGCCTTGTGCTCACCCTGTGAAGCCTTCCATTTCACAGATTGGGAAACTGAGGCCACAAAGGGGAATGGACCTGCCCCAGATACCCACCTAGAATTGGGCCCAGATTCCCAGCCAGAGCTCCCTCCCCAGGCCTGTACTGTTCCCCCAGGAGGTGTGATGCTGGCCCTGGGTCAGTCCTGGAGGTGTGAGGGCACGGAGGTGGTGGTCTTCCTCCCACAGCCCTCCCGGGCCTTTGAGATGGACCTGCCCAGGGGAACAGAGAACCCATCCTCCGAGCCAGGCTGATCTGTGGGCCTCCTCAGTGACTGGGCGGCCCCTGCAGGCCAAGGCGTGGCCGACTGTGTCTCTGAAGGCCCTCGGGGATCCTTCCTTCCTCTTCCGTGCCTGGTGGCTCTTGCCTCGGTCTCCACAGGACTGCTTCTCTGCACCCGCGTCTCCTTCTCCTCTTCATGTAAGGATACTGTGTTGGACTTAGAGTCCCCCTAATCCGGGCTGAGCTCACCACGCTGTCCTTAGCTAATGACATCTGCAAAGACCTTACTTCCAAATAAGGTCACGTTCTGCGGTCCGGGCTGTTGGAATCCTGCAGCACTCTGCTCAGCTCCTCCAAGTCACCCTGCATCGGAGCCCCTCTCGTGGGCACGGGAACAAGGTGGGGGCCCAGAAGGGAGGTTCCGACAGGGGCATAGCACTGTCCTTCTGCCCAGGGCCTGCGTAGGCTACGTTGACCTGTGGGGTGTCCCCCTTGCACCTTGTCAGGCCGGTGCAGGTGGATGACATAAGTGATCTTACAGCTGGGGAGACCGAGGCACCGAGGGGTTCTCAGGGCCACATGGCAGCAGCAGGAGGAGGCTGCCTGCGGCTTGGGGGAGGTTGGGGTGTCCAGTCTGCCTCTGAGGAGGGGATGCGGGCCAGAGAGCAGCATAGTTGAGCTCCCCAGAAGCCCACCACTGGAAACCTGCAGGTCCACCAGGCCAACTGAGTCAGAATCAACCCAGGGAGTTTCCAGAACCCAGCCCGGGGGCCCAGTGGCCATTCGAGTTTGAGAACCAGAGTAAATGGTGCTGGCATCAGGGATGGGAACCTAGTGCAGGTACTGCCCCGGTCTGCCCGCAGCCTGTGCCAGTCACTCCACGTGCCCACACCTCCCTTCCTGCCTGGTGAGGGCGCACAGGTGGGCATCACCCTGTGTGGGTCTCTGGGGCAAAGCCAGGGGTGCACGCTGCACCCTGGTGTCTCCGGGCCTGCCAGGACCTCCGCGGCAGGTGTGGCCTTCCTCCTGGGTTCGCAACCTCGTGGGCCCAGTTAACTCCAGCCGCACGGTGGAGCCAGCTTCTGGGGACGCCCCCGGAACAGCCCGGGAGGGTGGGAGTTGGACGCTTTGTCTTGGCTTGGTGTGCATGTGGAGTTTTGGTTTTTGTTTTAGTAGACTTCATGCTTGGAACAGTTTGATAGAACATTCAAGAGGTGCTCGAGAGTTCCCCTATGCCCACACCGGCCCCCTGCCATACGGGGGCTTGAACCCAGGCCCTTTGCCCTGAGCTCCAACCCCAGCCCTTATTATTGTTTACAGTGAGACAGGGTCTTGCTGCATCATAAGTTGCCAAGCTGGGCTCAGCTTGCAGTCCTGCTGCCTCAGCCTCCCAGAGTGCTGGGATGACCAGTGTGTGCCACCACCCCTGGCTCAGGTTCCACTATTCCCAGTGCCTTCTGTTAGAACAGAACCTTTAATACAGAATCAGTACAGATGTACTGCTTTGCAAGAAAGGCCACACAATTCCGTTTCTCTCCGCTGCTTTCCCGTCCCAAGGCCCCCTTGGAACCCTTGGGACGTTGACTGTTGGGTCTCCTCAGCTGTCACAGGCAGCTGGCTCCCTGCTCGGGATGCCGGCAGGAGTGTGCAGATGCCCTGCCGGGGCCAACTGTGGTCAGCGGCTGTGGCTTTGTGTGTCCATTGCTAGGTGAGGCCCAGGGACCCCACGTGGTGATGTGAGAGTAGGGGCTGAGGAGATGGGGTGCAACCACAGTCAGCCACCCTGAGCGGGGACCCCTGGCTTCCCCACACGTCACCGGATGCCCTTTCTGGGGGCTCAGGGCCTCTCCTCGCTCAGCCTGGCACCCAGGCTGTGGTCGTGAGGGGTCCATTCTCCTGATTGGTCTTCAGAGGCCCAAGGCTGGCCCAGGTGACTCCAAACTCAGCCACACCACTGCCCGTGGCAGAGGGGACGCAGGGCTCTGCCTGCTGGACAGCTGTGGTCCAGAGCTGGCCGAGAGCCTGTTCTGCTGCAGATGTTGGTTTTGTCCCTCTGTGTGTCAGGAAGGTGGGTCACTCGGACTGTCACCTGCCTCCCCAGCATGGCAGGGGGGCCTCTCCGGAGGAGTTGGCCAGGCAGGTGCATGCGTGCAGGGTCAGGTGCTCTGGGTGCAGGAGGGCTGGACAGTGCGCAGCGGGCTGGGCTGTGATCGCGTTCAGATGACTCAGGTTCCCTGTGTTTGAAGGCCGCTCGCACTGCCTGAGTTAGCACACAGGGAAGGTTCCGCAGCCTCACTGCCCGGGGCCCCACGCTCCTCGGGGGTTCCGTGGAGCCCACTCCCTTCCCCGCGGGGCAGAGCAGGATGCGGTGGCAGCAGTGAGTGGCGCAGGGCTCAGCCCTGGTGAGAGGGATGGACGAACACGGCCCAGACTGGCAGACGGGATGCAGGAGAGGGCAGGAACCCCAAGACTCCTCTCTGGACACTGACTGAAGCCACTCACATGCATGTGGGGGACGGCGAGCAGGGCAGGGAGAACAGCAGTCACAAAGGCCCGGGCTCAGGAGCTCGGCCAGCAGGGGGCAGCTGTGGCAGGGACTGAGGCCGGGACCATGCGGGAGGAGCTGAGATCACTGGATGGGTGGGGACAGGTGTGGAGCTGAGGGTGGCCTCAGGGATGGGAGTGACACAAGCACTAGCTAAACTCTCCACCACGCAGGGGGCCCCGCCACCTCAGCTGATGGATGTGACTGGTGTGGCAGGTCCCACATCCGTGTCCCTTGGCCACTGACACCCACAGCCCAGAGAGGCCACCCACGTGCTTGCTCTGTAGACAGGGCCGAGGGGGAACAGGGAGCATTAGTGTGGCTCTCACCTGGCCTCTTCTGGAGCCCTCTGACCTGACCCAGGCCTGCCTCTCGCCACACCAGGGCACGGCCACGCACCAGGGATTAGCCTGTCTCTCTCGTCACCACGCTGGACCTGAGCCTTGGGCCTCCGCTGTCCTGGGGAAGGGGAACCAGTGACAGCAGGTGGGGGACGAGCCACCGCCCTGGCCACTGGCTTCTCGTCCCAGTGCCTGGCCGCCGGTGCTCAGGTCACCGTTGCATTAGTGCCCACCTCCCTCTCGCACCTTTGGCTCCCGGGCTCGAGGACTATGCCGCCTGGTCATGCCTGGGACCTGGGCCTGGCACACAGTGGGGACAGTCAGCCCGGCCCCTGCCTGTCCCAGAGCTGCTAGGCTGTGAAGAGAGTTGTTCATTGGTCACTGCACTGGTAAGGACACTGAGGTCCCCACCCTGCAGCACTGAGCCCAAGGCCAGGACATGCCCTGCCCCAGAGTCCCCTTCTTCCAGGTCCCTGCAGTCTGCCCCT
>RJWT010041660.1:0-12274 GCA_004365215.1 Cuniculus paca
TCTGCCTCAGTCCTCTCCTTTACTTTAGATAAAATCCTCTAATACGCTTCCAGGAGAAGGAGGTCCCTCTGCTTCAGTGCGTTGGTGTGTTGGCTGGGCTATTGTCTGGAATGCTTCAGATCTCCCCTATATAGCTTTCATGTACCAGCCCACCAATCCAAGTTTTAGTTCATCACATAGAACTCTCCCACGTAGAAATTTGCAAAACCTTTTCATGCTGAGGCTCAAAATTGATATACTTTTGCTCCTGGCATTTTCTAGTGGCCAATACAGGTTACAGGCAAGATTTAGGGCTAGGGAAATATCGGCACTAGTTAGTAGAAGAATATGAAAATTCACATAGCAAAGATTTTGGAGACTGGGAGATGAGAATTATTTTGGCATCATTTTTATAGTAAATTTACCACACTTACAAGGCATGTTAAAAGTACTGTGAATTTAAATAAAAAAATTACTGTAAAATACATATTGTCATTGCTCACCACACTTCAAACACCTTTATAATTATTGCCTTTATAATTATTTCTAAAGCAATTAGAAACAGGAAGTCCTGTTTTGTGTGTGTGTTTTTTAGCTGAGCTGTCATGACTGTCTCAATCATGAATTGCTAAAAGAGGATTACTCCTCATGGCTATTTTGCCTTTGTGGAAGAGCGAGGATTCTAAGGCTGCCAAGTCCAGTGACTAAGATTGTTAAGCATATACTCTTATGTTTTCATGAGCCTGGATTTCCATTAAATGACACTTGGCAGTAGTATTCACTGTACTTTTCATCACATTCTATAACAGCACTCTGGAAAGGACTTCTAGAATTTTTTAAGAAAGTGGAAAGAGCAATGAAATAAGTATGTTTGAAGCAAAGAGTAAAATTTTTGAGGTGTGTCTTTCACTGTAATGAATTTTTAATTTAAACATTCACACTATATATTTTCATTACCCCTTGTATTCCAGATGTTTTTTTTCAGATTCCCATGTGTTTGTTGAATTATCTTCTTCCAGATTTGATGCTACTTTGTTGTTTTTATAGCACATTTCCTTCTCTTATTGTATTCCTCAGACCTTCACTTTGTGGTTGTGGTCATCATTCACTAAACGGGGACACACCAGGATCTTGCGGAAGCGTCAGAGTCCTTTTCTTCCACATTAATCACGACTTCCAGTGCAGGCTTTTTTTATTTGTTTCTTTTTTCATTTTTGTTTTGTTTCATTTTGATTTTTTTAGGATAGGATCTCACTATGCAGTTCAGGCTGGCATTGAACTCACTATGTTCCCCCGACTGGCCCAGAACTCACTGGGATCTTCCTGCCTCTGTGTCCCAAGTGCTGGGGTTACAGGGGTGCACCACCATGCCTGGCTGGGCTTTTTAAATGCTATGGGAAAAATGACCTAAATTCACATACATAAATTTTACAACTGTGAAACTTTTCCAGAAACCATAACTGCATTTGTACTCTCTTCCTGTTATGTTGTCGTTTTTACAGTATCCACTGCCTTAATTACAGCAGGGAATCAATCTTGCTGTGCAGAGTGGTGGGACTTTTCCTTACTTCTCTCATTCACAGAAAAGCTGAAAGACTAATGCAATGAATGTTTCTTACCTAAATTCATCAGTTATTAAATTGTCGACATTTTATCTTTCTCTATTAATCTCTCCTTTTCTTTTGGCATAATAGGGAACTATGAAAGACTTAAAGATTCATTTCTTTCACTATGTTAGCAATTAGTAAAAAAGTTTTTTTTTTAATATTTAAAGTGCTCCATGTTTAGACAACATCCTCGTATAAAGCCAGCTTTGTCCTTTAAAAAAAATTAGTTATTTACGATAATGAGTTTGCATTTGAATAATTCTTGTCTACAGTTATGTTAATTGCTCATTTGTAGGACATAGAAATACAACTGTATCCATGAAAATAATTATTTATATTTCAAACCTTGTTCTAGAATTCACTCTTCCCTTTTTCTAAATATATGTTGCTTTAATATAAACAGTCAGTTATATTTCTGCTGCATCTTTTCAAATATTTTTGTCTGCTTTTTGAAATTGAAATTATTAGTGCTAATCTTACAAATTAAAGGGATTCTTGTGATATTTCTGCACATGCATTCATAGGTCCATGTATCCTTCCTGTACTCTTGATTCTCTTTCTCCACACCCCCCCCCCAGGACATTTCCTATTCCCTAAAGATTCCTTTTAATTCCTTTCTCACACCCCTTCCCTCTCTCCTTCCCTTTCTCGAGAGACCAATACCCATTCTGTACTTCTGCAAGGTTGACTTATTGGTTTCCTTATTTGAATGAAAACATGGGGGCTGGGGATGAAGTTTGGTGGCACAATGCCTGCAAGAAAGACCCTGAGTTCAATTCCTGGAAAAAAAAAGAAAAAAAGAAAAAGAGACTGTATAGTATTTGCCTTTCTGTCTGGCTTATTTCACTCAGTATAACATACCCCATTTACTTCCATGTTGCAGCAAATAATGGATTTCATTTTATTTATGGCTGAATGGTATTCTACTCAGCAAATAAAGTACATTTTCTTCATTCATGTGCTGAAGGTCATCTGGCTTGATATAAGGGAATGAAACTCTCAACCTACTAGATGTCCAGTATGAGTTCATGCTCTCTAAAATCAGAGAATGAATTTTAGGAACAACAGAGGTTAAGAGCAGAATATATTTATTAAGAGAAAAAAAGTTTCTGTCCGAGGGAGGGACAGAAGGGGTCCCAAGCATTTTCCTATGGATCCTGCCATTTCCAGGGATTTTTATAGAGCCAAACCATGAAGTAAGGTGGGTCCATGATGTAGAAAAACGGAAACTCACAAGTCAGGTGGGCATGAGGTGGGACAGAACTATGGTCAACCAATAAGATTACAAGTGTAATTGCTCAGGCAAAATTGATTAAATCAGGATCAAATGGGGAAGCAAGTCAAGTGGACACAAATACAGAATAGAGTCTTTGCTGGTAAGGGGTTGGGTTAATGACTCCTGGCTTCCTGAAGGTGATCGATACCTATTTAGAATATCAATCCCTGTTTATACTTAGGGTGCGGTTGCATTTGTTTTGCCTTTTGTCTTGAGATCTGACCTGCAAAAGAGGTGTCTCCTTCAAGGTTGCAAGGTATCTGGTCTTTGAGGGTCCAGTCCTGTCTGAGTGCCTATAATATTTCTGATTAACTCAGCTGCCTATAACAATCCCACATTGTGGCTATTATTGAGAGTGCTGCAAAAAAACCTGAGTGCAGGTATCTTTTTGGTACCAAGAGTTCTCGTTTGGATTTATGCAGCCTAGTGGAATTGCTGGATGATATGAGTTATATTTTAGACTCTCGATACTTTTTCCACAATGGCTATAGTAACTTACATTGTTAGCAGCAGTATATATATGTGTTCCTTTTTCCCATATATTCTTCAGCATTTGTTTTTTATTCAACTTTTAATAATGGCCATTCTAACTACAGAGAAATGATAACTCGTTGTTTTGACTTGCAGTGCTATGATAATAGGTTAAGGTAAACATTTTTCATGCAATTGTTGGCCATTTGTATGTCTTCTTTTGAGCAGCATCTGTTTAGTTTTCCAGACCAGTTTTTATTTGACTTGTTTGTGTAGTGTTCATCTTTTAAAGTCTCTTATCTATTTGGAATGTCAAAGCTTTGCTGGATTTACCTTTCACAAATATATTCTCATATCCTGCAAATTTTTCAAAATCTGTTGACTGTTTTCCTTGTCTGCTTCTCTGAACATGTTTTCATTGGAGTGTTTTGTAGTTTCAAAATACTCTTGCCCTCTTTTCTAGACTATCAAAAGATGATTACTCATCAAACAATAAAAGCCACCTTCTTTGACTCCTTTAGATCAATAAGGGTGAAACATTTGATCCCTGGCTAGGTGAGGTTCACACCCATCCTCAGCCTGAATCAGCAACAACAAAGCAGACCTTCAGCCCCTCTCCCTCCCTCCCTCTCTCTCTTCCTACTTCCCTTCGTCCTGTGCTTCCTTTCTTCCTTCCTTTTTCCCTTTCCTTCTTTCTTGCTTTCCTTTTCAATTTTCTGAAATAAGGTTTCAATATGTAGTTAAGGGTGGCCTTGAACTCCCTACTTAGAGGACCAGGATGGCCTTGAACTTGCAGTGCTCCTTGTTGTGAGCAAGAAATCCAATCTAAAAATAAAAGCAACAGACTCCAAAAAAGAAAAAGGAAGCGCTTTATTAGCTGAGCTCAGCAGTGACACTGTCCGTCCTCACGCAGGAGTAAGGAAGTGTGCCCCAGCTGAGGGTGGGGGGAAGATTTAGTCTCTAACTGCAAGGGGAGGTACAAGGGAAGGGAAGGGGAGGACAGGAGAGGAGTATGGCTCTTTTTTCATAAAAGGTCACATTTGTCATTGTGGAACAAGGTGGGCTTTTTATGGGAACCAGAACAATCAAGGTGGGCTATTTATGGGAACCAGAACAATTCAATAGGGAACATTTACAATAACAGGTTATATTGACACATAGTTTCTAAGACAATTTAACCAGAATGGGGAAGCCAATACAGTTGGTGGAGTTATACAATAAGTTTCACAGTTTTCATTGTGGCCCAGTATTTTTAGGAAATTTATAGCCTATAACACTCCTCCTGCCTCAGCCTCCTGAGTCAGGGGATCACCTGAGTTTGCCACCACATCCACCTTCTTCTCCATCTCTGAACAATAAAGAATCCAAGACTCTGAGGGGAAAATGAAGTAGGACAGAACAAATATAACTATAGGTACTCCCAGAAAGGAGACAAAGAACATCATCGTTTTAAAAATAAAAATGGCAGCTTCAGGGCAGGTCAAGGTTTTTGTTGTTGTTTGCTCATTTTATTTTCTCTAATACACAGTAAGTCTGGGCAATTTTCCTTTAAGTACAAATAGTCCCTTCTTACCCATGAATAGACTAAGTTTTTCACCTATAAATATCCTTTTTCCTAAGAATTGGTCATTATCTTTCTGTGGGTGAGCCACCCTTTTCCCATTAACTAAGTCCTGATAATATAGGGGAACAAAATTCCCAACCTACTAGATGTTTCATGTGAGTTTGTGTTCTCTAAAAATTGAAGAAGAAACTTTTGGAACAACGGAGGTTCTAAGCAGAATATATTTGTTGAGAGAAAGAAAGCTTCTGTCAGAGAGACAGAAGGGGTCCCAAGTGAGTTGCCATTTGTAGGAACTTTTATAGAGCAAAACCATGAGGTGAGGCAGGTCTAAAGTGGCAAAAAATGGGAACTTGCAAGGCAAATGGCCATGAGCTGTGACAGAACTATGGTCAACCAGTAAGATTAATTGTTCAGGTAAAACTGACCAAATGAGGGACAAATGGGGAAGTGAGTCATGTAACAAGTGAGCATTCTTTGACTCTTCCTGTAGGGGGTTGGGATGGTGGCTCCTGGCTTCCTCACAGTGATCCATACCTATTTAGAATATTGATAGTTGGGTGTGGTTGCATTTGTTTTGCCTTTTGTCTTGAGATCTGACCCATAGCAGGAGGTGTCTGTCTCCTCCAAGGTCACAAGACATCTGGTCCTCTGTGTTAGCTTCCTCAAGGGCCTGACCCTGTCTGACTGCCTATTATATTTCTATCTAACTCAGGTGCCTATAGCAATTATGGCTGGAAACAGACTTGGCTGGAGATTGTGGGAAAGCTCTTTCAGAGGGTGGGAATGATACCAGCAGCAGGCTCTGGGAAATTAGGAATTGGCAGGTACTCATCAGACACTGTTACTCCAGCCTATGGAGCAATGAGAAAACCCAGTGCATTTAGTTCATCATCCTTGTCTGGAAAGTGAAGCACATAGGAAAAAGAGCAACAAGAGCCTGCTACAGCTCAACTATCCCAGCTATTGGAACAGGGGAATCAGGACTCGTGGGGGGGTGCTAGGGTCCTGAGACAGGAAGCAGACTGAAAATGTGATGGAGGGGTCAGTGAGGAAGAGGGTGTTGAGCACATCTTTGCTTGACAAATGTATCAAATGTTCTTTTGATAATTGTATCCTATAGTTGAAAAGGAAATTTTTACTTTTTTTTAACTCAGGTGGAACTGATACATTACAGTATTTGTTAGTAATGTCAGTAAACTGATTCACCAGAGAACAACAGAACTCAGCAGACATGAGATAGGAAAATGCAGGGTACCCTGATCAGTAAGCTGGGACAATAGTATCACCAGAAAACCTGGAAATATCCCAAATTACAAAAGTTGGAAAATACTAAAGTCAGTCATTATGCATTGATACTATGGAATCTTTTGACTCCCTTGAGAACTTAGCATAAAGATTAATGTAAGCAAAATATTAGGAAAGAATTGCCAAGTATTTCAATGGAAAAGTGAAGAAATTGCTAGACATCGACCAATTAATATTACAGAAATTCTGGTGAAAGTCACCTGTCAAAAGCTGGCATGTCCAATCCACTATCAGTGGACTACATGTAGCCTTGGGCAGCTAGTCATGAGGCCCCATGACATTGCAAACTTTTAACATTACTATGTGATTTTTAGTGATGTTTTTGACGGCTGGATTTCATGGTGCTCAAACAAAGCAGGCACAACAGACTGCAGTGGAAGACCCAGCGTACTGATCAATGGGCCTCCTGCACACACCTCACAGTCAAAGTGAAAAATGTGCATCAGCTGTTACAAATACTTGCAGTTTGAACGTAAGTAAAATATAACAATTACAGACAGTAGTATCTCAGGCTACCTATGAGTGCATGAGGAGCTAGGAATTTATTTTTTTAAGCAGACATGTAAGTTTTCTTAACTATTAAACTTAGACTTGTGTCATTCTGTAAATATAGCTCAACTCCAGAATCACACACAACTGTTTAATACACCATACTCTCATAGCAGTTTTCCTAAGTAACCAGTTTCAAAGGTAAGTGCCTTTTGTATAGCTCCACATAGCAGTCCAGTTTCCCACAACATGGAATTCTCAGTATGTGCATGACAGCGTATATCCTAGATCAAACTGATTCACAAGCTACGTACAGTACTCAACAAGCACAAGATAGGAAAATGCAGGGTCTCCTGACCAGTAAGGTGGGACAATAGTATTACTGGGCAGCATTCATGGGGAGCCACATGTAAGAAGGTATCAGATGTGGGAAGGTTTGTGAACTTTATGATAACCATCACCATTGTTTGCTCTCTACTTCAGGGGGCTTTAGAGGGGAGGGTCGAAATGGTATAGGGGAAATAACAACTCCCAACCTGCTAGATGTCAAAAATGGTAAGTTCACATTCTTTAAAATTAAGGAATGAATTCTGGGAAAACGGAGGTTAAGAGTAGGAAAAATTTATTGAGAGAAAGAAAGCTTCTGTCTAAGAGGGACAGAAGGGGGCCCAGAAAGTGGGCTGCCCACCAACTCAGCTTCTCAAGGGTGTTTATTAAGCAAAGCCATGAAGGGAGGAGGATTTAAAGGTGGACAGAACTATAATCAATCAATAAGATTACAAGTATAGTTGCTTAAGTAATATTGATCCAATGGGAAATCTCAAGGTGGGCATGAGGTGGGACAAGACTATGGTGAACCAATAAGGGTACAACAAGTATAGTCACTGGGGCAATATTGATTAAATGAGAATCAAACTGGGAAGCAACTCACATAGCAAGTACACATGGGAGGGACAAGGACTTTTCTAGAAGGGGTGAGTTAGGGAGGTTTGGTACTCCATCCCAAGGTGATTGATGCCTATTTAGAATATCAACAACTTCCCTTCATCCATAGAGGAAGTATAGGAGTGAGTAGTTCTTTTTCTTGAAGTCTGACCTTCAATGAGTATGCGTCCACTCAGTTGTCTTCCACATTGTCCTCTTTAGGGCCCAGTGTGTCTGAAAGCCTACAATTATACCTAACATCTATAAAACAAATACAGGTTTCCAAGATGCTACCAATGAGCTGAGGTTTCCCCCTTAATTTACATAGGAATCATTAGTTGCCAAAAGAGCATCTCTTTTAGTGTTCATAGGCCTGAGTTTTGCATGTCAGCCATCATCTCTTTTAGTATTAATGTCTGTCTTGGTTACTTTTCTCTCATTGCTGTGACAAAATTCCTTACACTCAAAATTAAGGAAGGAAAGGTTTATTTAACTAGCCCTTTGTGGAGGTTTCAGTCCATAATCAGCTGGCTCCAAAGCAGGGTGGCATGGCACAGGGGCAACTCTTCAAGGTAGCAGAAGACAGCAAAAGCAAAGAGAGTAAAGAATGGAGGGGGGGAGTAAGCCTCTTTTTCTCCCTTATATCGTAAGCAGGCTACTTCCACCCCAGGGTGGGTATAGCACTAATGCCATCTCCCTATTCTCTTCTTGCATAGGCTCAAGATGTTACCAAAGTGAGGACCCAGATGCCTTGCGAGTCACTTAGTTGAACTTCAAAACTTCTCAAATTGACACAACCATATTGAGCAGTAAGGGCATCACTTCTACACCCCAGGATATTGAACTGCTGAGTTATTTACCTGAGATTTTAGACTTATCAAGTTGACACAGTGTATCAACCATAACAACACAGAATTTGCTACCAGAGAAGTGAGGTCATTGCTGTGATTATACTTGGCCATGTGGTTCAAGAGCCTGTGGGAGTGGCTTATTGGAAGAGTTTGGAAAGCTTTGGAGATGTTGCCTGAAAGAGCAGAGCTGGAGCATCTTAGGATGTTCTGTATGGGAGATCCTTGTCATTGTTCAGAAGACCAGAAGGTTGACAGAGATCCTGCTAGTAAAGACTAGGTTTGGAAGTTTTCTGCTAGGAAGAAGGATTGCATTGGCTATTGGACTCCAGATGATGTGTGTTAAGGCTTGGCAGAAACTTTGTCTGCATTTTGCTTGTGTTGAGAGAATTTGCCTGAGATTGTAATTAAGGGTGGTGGGCTAATTAATTTGGCAGAAGAAATTTTAAGGCAGTCAAATGTTGAGGTTGTGGCATGGCTATTGTTGGGGGGTTTTAGTCAGATTTCTGCTGCAAATAAAGAGCAGAGAGCCTAGCAGGATGATTTTAAATGTTGTGAGATTGGCCAGAAAAGTAGTTCCAGTAAAGTTGTGGACTGCAAAGAGAGCAGAGATCTCAACTGATGCAAGGATAGGGACAATAGAAAAGATGACATGTGGGCATCACAGCAAACAGCAAATCTCGACCTATTGCAGCCTCAGAACAGCAAAAGTGAAAGAATTTGCTTTGAGGAGAAAGTCACAGGGCACCATGTTTCAGAATGGTGGCAGCATCTCTATGTTTCAGAATGTTGGCAGCATAGAAAATTTGTTCCTCAGGATTGGATTCAGAGTGTTCAGGTACCCAGGCACTCGATCCCTATAGCCAAGAGAGGTGGAAGCCGGGCTACTGCTCCAGCTGGCAGCAGACCTTGGCATCATCCATGTGGTGCCAGGGTTTAGGTGCATGCAGAATGCAAGAGTTATGGGGTTAAGAAGGCTTCTACCCTGAATTTAGAAGGCCTGGGAGCCCAGGCAGTGTGCCCCTGCGAGGGCAGTGTGTGAAGCTGTGAGGGTGAAACTAAAAGTGCAGTGGAGACCCCAGAAATTTGGAAAAGCCAGGAACGTGGATCATCTAAGGAAACCTGCAAGGAGAGAGGAAAGCAGGCCTAAGAGAGAAGCCATGGGAGCTAAAAGCACCAGAAGTGCCACAGAGATGGAGCAACACAAGTTCTTTGGAGTCATAGTGTGCCACAGATTGCCTTAAATGCTGGACATGGAATTACAGGACTCAATGTTTGCCCTGATGGATTTTGCACTTGCCTTGGCCCCAATATTTTGTATTCCCTTGTTTGTAACTTTTGGAATGAAAATGTTTATCTAGTGCCATTGAATATTGGAAGTGTTTAGTATTTTCAATTGTACAGGGACTTGCAGCTAAGAGTTTGCCTTACATCTCAGAGGAGACTTGGGACTTGGACCTTTCCTCAATACCAAAACTGTTAGGACTCTGGCAACTCTTGCAGATCAACTAAATATCTTTTGCATAAAGGGATGTGCATGAGTCTTTCAGGAGCCAGGGGTGATATGTTATGGTTCTAATGTAATATAATGTGGATAGACTTCATACTGGTTCTTAAGGATTATTAAGTCTGTGTTGTAATGTTCAAGTTGTAAAATGATAAGAATAAGCATGTCTTTGTATCTGGAGACCAGTTTAAAGAAATGTGTCTGGTTGCCAAATTGATGAGAGGTGGATTGTAATGGTTTATACATTGTGTCAATTTGAGAAGATTAGAAGTTTAACTCAGCAGCTCAGCAGGGGATCGGGCTCCTTAGTTTGTAAACATCCTCATCCTGTACAAGATGAGGTCATGGAGATGCTGTGAGTGCTACATACACCTGCCCAAGGAGATGGTAGCCTGTTTATAATAGAAGGAAGGAAAAGAGATTTACTCTTTCCCCTTTTTGCTCTTGCTGCTTTTTTGTCTTCTGCCACCTTGAACTATTGCCTCTATGCTATACCACCTTGCTTTAGAGCCAGCTGATTACTGACTGAAACCTCCACAAACTATAAGCCAAATAAACCCTTCTTTCCATAATTTTTGGTGTCAGGTATTTTATCTCAGCAACTGGAGAAAAGTAACTAAGACAATCTGCATACTTGCCTCTTAGAGCAGGGAGCTACTGGCAGGAATGAAGATCTCTTACACTGGAATGTGACAGCTGGAGCAATTAATTGTCTCTTGCACAGCATCATACTTTGCTGCTTCCCTTCTTCACTGTTAGTAGGTCCATCTCCTGGCTGCTTTCATATCAGCAGATATGAAATGCTACCAGCTCCACCTATAAAGGGCTCCTTTGGTGGCAATGACATGTAATGCTTTGGTGGCAGTGACATGAAATGCTTACAGCTCTTAACATACTCTTACCATATATACTGAACTGATGGTCCCACAAGACAAAGGAGGTTAGGGGAGTTTTTATTAGAAATAATAAGAAGAAAAATAGCTCCTGGATTTCCTGGAGAAGTCCTGAGTGGGTGCCCATATGGTTGCCCAATCCAGAGCTAATTATACATAAGCTGAGCATAGGATTTGCTTAGTTATTTAGTGGTCACTTATCACAAATGGCTCTGTGGCTTTAAAATGACCAATTGGTACTCAGGCTTCTAAGGGTTTACAACATGTAGCGTTTAAAGGAAACTGATCTTAGAAAAAACTGATGAATTTACATTATAATTTCCTCGAGAAACTCAGGATTTAGTAAGGATTGGCTGTACATCCCTTTAGAGGGGAGGGGGCTGCATTCCATGCTACCTGAGGAAGTTCATTCTTGGTCCAAAGCCCTAGTTCACTGTCTATTCTTATTTTAATCCCCGTTGATATGGCTGATTACCAATTCAGATCTTCTATCTTCAGTAAATCCATTCAGCCACACCCAGAACTGTGCTAAATCATAGTTGGACATTTCTTACCCAAGTTGACACAACAGTTAACTACCACACATGGGTACTGTCAGAATTTCTATTTGATCATGGGTAGAAGATAAGCCCTTCACAGATCTGATGAAGGGGGACCACATCATTCAGAGTGTAATTGTGGTATAGTCATCAGAGATAGGACTCCATTCAAAGATTGCTAAAGCAAAGCAAGTATCTTCAAGAGTGTCTAGGGGTAGCATAATGGTGTTTGGCTCAGCCACAGAAGAAAAATCAGAAAATAAGCATTTGGGGGGTGTCAGGCTTTTCTCCTCTGCCTCAGTGGGACCCTTAACAATGACTCCCAGTTACAGCTTCATGAGCATGCATAGAAAAGCACGGAGAACACTCTTGACCTGGCTTGCTATGCAGTTCCCATGACTCTTACTTGTTTACAATATATTTCTGCAAGGTTCTGAATATTATACTAGTGCAGCTTATGGAACTTTCCTCATTTGACCAGTAACTTCCTGAGTGGGTGTACCCCCTTACTCAGTTTTGTCTTCCACTTGATTTTGTGTTTCTCTGTTTCAGTGTTCCATTATGGAAAATCTCTGGTTTCACCAGGTTCGTTTTACTCTACTCTTGAGTTCACTACCATGTACTTTAATAAGCAGCTACCTATTTTTTGATTAGGCTCTGTTTTCAGAGAATCAAGTGAGTTCTAGGAGGCATTAATTCACTATTTTGAATCTTGGGTCTCAACAATACATGAAAAGTTATACTTACATAAAAGAAGAATGATTTGTTCTTTTAAAACACATATGTCTGCTTTTTTTAATTTAAAGAGAAAAAAACAAAACAAAACAAAACAAAACAGGACAGAGTTAAACACAACAAAGCATTTCAGAACA
>RJWT010041661.1:0-12275 GCA_004365215.1 Cuniculus paca
TTCATTTTTTTTTTTTTTGAGACAGAAACTTGCTTTGCAGTGTAAGGTGGCTTTGAACTATGTAGACCAGGGTGGCCCTGAAATAACAGCAGTCCTCCTGCCTCAGCCTCCCAAGTGCTGGCATTACAGGCCTGTGCCAGCACACCTGGCAGGAATCTTTTCATTTCGAGTTCTTCAATATTTTGGCATATAGATTTATGCAGTAGTGGTTAATACTTTTCTGTATTTCAGGAGTGTCCACTGTGATTTTACCTTTTTCATTTCTAATTGCATTGATTTGTGTCATTTGTTCTACTGTTGAGGCTGGAAATTGATCACATGTGGGGCTAAAGCAAGGCGAGCCCTGAAAACACAGAGCTCAAAACAAGTTGCATAAACAAGCTGCTCCAGCTGGCCTGGGCCCCTTCCGGGAACACCTAGAGCTGCAGCTGGTCACTACAACTGGTTTCCTTTTTTGGGATAAGAGTGGCTAAGGGTTTGTCTATTTTGTTTATTCTTTCCAAGAATCAGCTCTTTGAGTCAGTACTTTTTTCCATCTCCATTTCACTGATTTCTGTGCTCATCTTTGTAATTTCCTTCCTTGCATGAGCGCTAGATTTGCATTGTTCTTGTTTACTAGGACCTTGAGATGCATCATTAGGTTATTATTTGGGCTTGTTCTGGTTTTCTGATATGCCATTTACAGCTATAAACTCCCCTCTTAGGACTACATTGATTGTGCTCCATAAATTCTCTTATGTTGCACTGGCATTATTATTTAATTCTAGGAAATATTTTATTACCTCCTTAATTTCTTTTGTCTTGATTATTCAAAAATGTGTTAATTTCCACATTGATGCTTTTTTTTTTAATGTCCACTAGTATTTGTTTAATGATGTTGGGTGCATCATGGTTTGGTGCATATATAATCATCTTTTCCTGATGAACAGTTCTGTTAACTAATATGTAGTGTCTTCTTTGTCTCCTTTGATAAGCTTTGGTTTGAAAACTACTTTGCCTGAAAATAGGATTTTATTGTTTTTCATCCTTTAATTTTTAGTCTATAAATTTCCTTTAATGTTAAATGCTTCTTGTAATTAGCATAGTTAGATTCTGTTTCTGATTAATTCTGCTAATGTGTCTTTTGATTAGTGAATTGAGTTCATTCACATCGATAGTTGTTACTGATGGATACTGAACTTATCCCTGTCATATATTACTTTCCTATTGTTTTACTTTCTTTCCCTTCTACTTAATTGCTAGCCCTACCTGATGTATTCATTTTATTGACCCTTCTGGCACTGTTTGCTTTACTGTCTCCTTCTAGGATAACTTTGAGAATTTTTTTGACTATTGTTTTGGTGGTCATGAATTTCTTTAGGTGCTCTTTATCATGAAAATATCTTATTTCTCAATCAATTTAGAAAGATAATTTTGCATGATATTTTGGTCTGGGTTGGAAGTTGTTTTTAGAGCCTGAAACATTTCATTTGAAGCCTTTAAGGTTTACATTGAGAATTATTTGTAATTCTGGTATTTTCTTTATAGTTGATTCATTGCTTTGTCTAACCACTTTTGTACTTCTGGTATTTTAACTGTGATGTGGAGTGTTTTTTCATGATCATGGCTATTTGGGGTTCTATATACCTCATTTATCTGTATGCTAAATTCTTTTTTACATGTCTGGAAAGTTGTTTGATGTTACTTCTGTAAACAAGTATTTTTGTTTTTGGTTTTTTGAGACAGTCTTGTTTTGCTGGCATTAAACTCGATATGTAACTCAGGCTAGCCTTGAACTCACAGCAATCTCAGCCTCCCAAGTGTGGAGATTAGATTTAAGGCCATGATACCTGTGTAAACAAGTTTTTATGCCCCTTGTGCTGTCTTCTCATATTTCATTAATTTCAATTACTCTTGTATCTTAGAGTCATTTAGCAGTTGTTGGACCCATTTTTCATGTTCTGTTGTTTTTAACATCTCTTTTATCAATCTGTCATAGCCCTGTTCTCCAGATCTGACTTGTGTCTGCATTTTGGTCACTTTGTTGCCCATACTTTCAGTTGTATTTTTAATCTCCTGCATTTGTTTGGAACTTTTTTTATGGACTCCCAATTTTTTCTATGCTGGGCTTTCATGTTATACCTCTTTTTCTTTAGCTCCATTAGATTTTTATTTATTGCATTCTCCAGACTTGCTGATCATTTGTTTGATAAGGGTCATTATCTGTTTAGTTACATCTTCTTAAAATTCACCAACCATGGTATTGAACTGCTTTGCCACCTCCATTGACACGTTCACATATTTCTGCTGTGTAGCTTATGACTGACTCCCCATTAATGCCTCCTACATCACTTTGTAGGAGTTGGGAGTTCTTGGAAGTAGTATGGTGCATTGTGTGTATCTACCTATATCATCTATCTATCTATCTATCTATCTATCTATCTATCTATCTATCTATAATGTATTTTGTTGTTGTTGTTCTGGGGTTTGGAGCTTCTGTGACCCAGTTCCTGGTTTGAGAGTGAGCTATAGTGTGGCTCATGACCCCACGAACACCCAATGTTGTCATATAGAGAAAACCAATTGACAGCAACAACCATGGCATCAAATACAAACTGGCTGCTGCCCAACCCTAAGAACCACTCTTAGCCAGAGTAGACAGGGCTATGATTTTAGTAAAGACACTTATGTCACCCAGGTATTGACTGATCATAAATCAGACCAGTAATTTCTGCTGGATATAGGCAATTGTACAAGAATTCAAAAATACCACTGGACTAAATGCCATCTCTAGATCTACTCCCTCTGAAGGTTACACCCACCAAATATGGACTCCTACCACTGATGCAATTGGGTATCCAGCTATGTGATAGATCAGGAGGGGCCTGACTGCATGACTTAAACCCCTGGAGTCTCGAGGTCCGTGTGACCTAGCTTCAGGAACAGAGAGGTATAGAAGGTCACATGCCCCCTGGCTGTGGGCAGAATGCTAATAACCTGGCACTCCAGAGGTAAGACAGCACCTGCTGAGGTCAGCTGTCAAAATACAGGCATTTGGGTTTAGAGAAAATCTGGCTCATTAACTTAATTTTTATCCACACATTCTGTAGTTACTATTCCATGAAACTCGTGCCACCCTCTCCCTGCATTTCTTGCTGGCCAATTAAAGTGAGCCAACTATGGAAGTAGCCAAGGCAGTCTACTGGAGGCAAACTCCTCCTGGGCCCCTTGTACCCTAAAATTTGTCTCTTTGTCTTTCTTTATTCCCTGTCATCCCCTTACAGGTATCTGAGGGTCTGACTGGCCCTTGGTAAATTCAGGCTCTGAGATATTACTGGCCTGAACGCAAGCTTCTCAGGGGTATCTCAGGAGATCTCAGTTTAGATCTTGTCTTCTCCAAGCCTGTTTCACCAAGCTGTCTCTCAGCTGGTCTCTGGGGTATGGTAATACTAAAGTCCTATAGTGAAACTCTCCTCCTGGCGTTGGTCTCATCCTCCATGTCAGTCTTTCGGTTGTCACCTCTGCTGCCCTGTGCAGAAGAAAAGCTAGGTACAGAGCTGGTTGGAATTCAGTAGCTTGGTCACTCTCCTGTCCCTTGCAAATTAGGTGAGGCTTCAGTCTGGGGTGGTGGCGGCGTATGTGACCCTGTATTGTAATTTGCCAACTTTATTGGCTTTTGAAATGCCTATGGAATTAGAAAAGCATACTTCTGTGTTTGTTCAGAACCTTAGATATTATACATATTCCCTTGACCACTCCTCTCTGGTGCTGTTCCTACTGCTTTGGAACCAGGTGACCATGAGCTGAATCTCATGAAATCATGTGCCAAATTATAAACTCCTTTAAACTGTGGGTGTCAGGTATTGTTTCCCAGTAATGAAAAGCTAATATAAAAAATTGGTATTGAAAAAGTGGGTTTGTTGCTATAAATGTACCTATGTGGGTCAGAATTCTTTGCAAATGGTTCATGGGAAGTTTGAAAAGCTGAAACATGCCTATTACAAGAGCCCTCGAATGCTATAAGCAGAGTCAGATGATGGTCAGTACTTAGAATACCAGAATGCTGATAAGAATACAGGCAGTAAAGGCTGGACTCAGGAGGTTTCAGTTGGAAATGAGGACTCCAAGTGGATACGAACTAGAAGCTGTACATATTACACTCTGGCAAAAATTTGTCTACATTTTTCCCATGTTCTGAGACTTTGCAGGACTAAAATTAAGGTCTCTGCACTAATTAACTTAGTGGGGGAATTTCAAGGCAGCCAAATATTTGCACTGTATCAGGGTAGTGCTGAGTGCTTTTGCTAGATTTATAGTGAAAAAACAGGAGAAAAAGCAGAGAAAACACTCCCAAAAACTTAAATTTTGGCCCCAAAAAGGAACCATGTATAAAATTGGGCCTAATGGAGGTGTGGGTGCAGAATAGATTAGTATCTTAGAAAAGAAACTAAGTACTTTGTACAGGGACATGAAGACAGATGTTAGGAAGGCATTTCACAAATCAGCAATATTCCACCCATTGTAGACTCAGGATGCAAGAGTATAAAAATCTTTTATTTCAGAGGAAAGCCTCTGGGCCCTCTGCTTGAGAAAGGCCTGCTAGGGAATTTGTTCCCTTTGATTCACATCATTGTGCTCAGCCTTCGAGGTGTTCAGAATTCACTGTAACTATGATTCAAGGCAGTCTGGCTACCACTTCCACTAATACCCAGCACTGGAGCCACCCGTGTGATGCTGGCTTTACAGGCATGCAGAATGTAAAGTCATGGAGTTGGGGAGGCTTCCACCCAGATTTCAAAGTGTGGGCAGGAGGGCAGTCAAGTAGCTCTTGAGATGTCAGTGCATGAAGATCTGTAAATTAAACCAGAGATGCAACAGACCCTGAGATTTCAGAAATGCCAGGAATGTGGAACTTCTGCATAGGAATATTGCAGGCAGTGAGTGGTAGAAGCCCAAGACAGAGGCCAAATGGGCTTTGTGGCCATAAGGGTGGAGCTATCTACTCTCTGGAGTTCACATTTCACCATCATGCAGCCCAGATAATGAACATGGAGCTACAAGACTTAGTATTTGCCCTGTTTGGTGTTGTTCTTGCATTGGTTTCTTTTCTATCCCTCTTTTCTCCTTTTTGGAATTGGAATATTTACCATGGTGGTTTTTCTTTCTTTTTCTCTTTCTCTCTCTCTCTCTTTTTGGTTTTTATAGAGGTTCACAGTTAAGAATTTGCCTTCAATCTCAGTAGAGGCTTTGACTTCAACTTTTGAAAAATGCTGAAACTGTTGTGACTTTGGGGAAAAATTAGTACATTTCCAGTTATATGCAGGAGAGATGGGTGAGGTTATGAATGTTCTATTGTCTTTATTTGGAGATTAAAATGGTTTAAGGAAATACATCTAGTTGTTAATTTGAGAAAGGGCAGGTAGATCTTGATGACTGATTAAATGTTGCCCAAGAAATTAGTAAGCCCACTTTTAGTTGTATCTGGAGTGGGTCATGGAGGGTACCATACATGGTTTTGCCTGCTATTCACTTAGCATCTTTGCTCCTCCATGTCCTTCGGCAATGATGTCCTTGCCTTGTAGCCCATTGATCATGTAATGAACCCCTTGAAAACATAAGGCATATTAAACTTATTAAGTAGTGTGTGTCAGACTCCCAGCAGTGGGAAAGTTAACACAGTATACTTACTCATACTTATATTCCATGCTTTTAATCAAATCAAGCCAAAGTTTCAACAAATCTTTCCTGTCTGTTATATCCTTATCTTTCTTCTCTATGGAACATTTCCATCAAAAACAAGCCTGCTACCAGTTTTATTATTTTAAAAAACAAAATACTACCTTTATCAAAATCACTTTCTACCTCAATTTATTTCCATTTATTCACTCTTTGTCAAAGCAATGTACAGTGGTACCTTGGTTTATAAACTTATTTTACAGTTTTGGGGTACATGACTGTTTATATGGGGAAGATGGCTGTGGTTGCGTTTGTCATCTGATGCAGTTTACAAAATGGAAGCAAAATTTTGCTGAACACTTGTTTGAGAACCAAATTGTTTGCCAACAGAACTGCTCATGAACTGAGGCATTACTGTATCTCTGAAGTGGTGTTGCTATAATTTCCTAAAATTCCACCATTAGAAGATATCTTTCCTCATCCACTGCTAAGTTGGATGCACTCTAAATGTATTAATCTTTCCCTGAGCCAAAAAACTGAAGTTATTTGAATAAAATGTTATAAAAATATAATAATAATACTTACTTTTTTCCAAAGTGTTAAACTTATTTCTCTTATGCCACCAGTTACTTAATATTTACAGACTTTTCTTTGAAAGTGGGTATGTGGGTGTGTATATGTGTGTCTCTGTCTGTCTACTAGGCAATCTCAGGACCAAGTCAGAGTAAACAAAGTCAAGTCATATTTTTAAATTTAAAAAAAAATACCACTAATAAATATCCACCAAAATTACCCCAGAGTTGAGATAGCTTCTTGATCGTTCAGTGGTCATTGTCTTCACTTGTTATTCCTCCCCCATTACTCTATGCCAGTGAATCTCTTGAGGAAGAAGACAGTGGCACTGAGGAAGGATGTCCACAGTGAAGCCTGTTCTGCAATAGCTTATTGCTTGTGCCCTCCACCACCAAATTGTCCTATTAATGCCAAGCCTTTACACTGCCTATTGTGTGTGGCCGCTTAGCAAAGAGAACCCTGAGAAATGAAAGCTTTAGGGGCTGAAACTGGTCAATGAATAGATGAGGTAATTAAAAAGAATCAGAATCAGCAAAGGCTATATCACACTTTGTATTTTAAAGATTCCTCTCTAGTAACTTCTTTCATGGCCTCAGAAAGATCCACAGTTTCTGACGACTTTCCTATACTGCTTACATTACTAAACTGCCCTCAATTGAGAATACTTCTATAGACTTGAAAAGAACTAAAAACATAAAAGATTTCCCACACTCCTTCCTAATATTAATAGAGATTCAGTGAGTTCATACAGGAACTTTCTAATAATTTGTCAAAACTGCTTTTACATTACAGGATTTCTCTAGAATAAGCCCTTTTGTGTACTTGATAACTTCAGTGTACAAAGGCTTTTCTATATTCTTTACATACTATCTGTCTAGTGTGAGTCCTACTGTGGGACACAAAAGTAGAATAACTTTAAGATTTTCTTATACCTCTTACATTCATAAGGTTCCTCTCCAGTGTGAGATCTTTCATGGAGTAGTAAAGAATTAGAATGCCTTGAAGACTTTCCCACAGTGATTACATTCATAGGATTTTTCTCTAGTGTCAATTACTTTCACAGACTTTAAAAGAAAAAAATTACTTGGTAAAGATTTACCCACATTGCTAACATTCATAGTGTTCTTCTTCAGTATGAGTACTTCCATGAACTTTGAAAGATTCATGATAATTGAAGGACTTCCTGCATTGTCTGCAATCATATGGTATCTTTCCAGTTTAATTTATGCATGTCTTAGAACACTACAAGGATACAGTGGACATCCTTCTCATAAAATTCACCTCCGTAAGATCTATTATAAACTATCATGTATGCTTTAAGACCTACGAAAACAGCTTCCTGTATGTGGCACATTCACATAGTTCCTCTCCAATGTGAGTAGTTCCATGATGTTTAAAAGAACTAAGGTTACAAATGGAGTTTCCACATTTCTTACATTCATAGGCCTTCTGTCCAGCATGAATCCTTTCATGTTTTAGAGTTGGACTTGGAGAATTAAGGTTTTTTCAAAAGTTTACCCTTGTGAAGTTTATTTTCATGCAATGTCGTTTAACCTGTTAAAGCGAAAAGGTTTTGCCATGTTCTGTACATTCATACTGTTTCTCTCCAGTGTGAATACTTTTTATATACTTCGAAAGAACTAGAATAAAGGCTTTTTTACATTTCTTACATTTACAGAGTTTCTCTCCAGTGTGAATTCTTTCACGTGTTAGAAATAAACTAGAAAAGAATAATTTTCCACACATTTGACATTTATAAGGTTCATCTCCAGTATAATATCATAGTATCATGAGGTTTTCATGGTTTCTAGGAGAAAGGATTGGATTTGCACATTCATTTTCATCATATATTCTCTCTAGTGTGAGTCCTTTCATGTCCTTGAAAGAAGTAATAACTGCAGGCTTTCCCACATTGATTACAGGTATATTGTTCCTCTTCATACTCCTGATTCTTAGATTGTTTGTATCTAGCATCACTGACTGTATACCTGTTAAGAGCTGGGTGATGACTACTCTTTTTTTTTTTTGTGGCACAAGGGATTGAACTCATGACCTTGCGCTTGCCAGGCAGGTGCTTAGGCCACTGAGCTAAATCCCCAACCCTTGTCTTTTTGAGACAGGGTCTCACTATGCCGTTCAGGGTGGCCTTGAGCTCACTTTGTAGCCCAGGCTGGTCTCGAACTCACAACGATCCTCCTGTCTCAGCCTCGCGAGTGCTGGGATTACAGGCGTGAGCCACCACTCCCGGCTGATGACTACTCTTGACAACATATATTTATGTAGTTTAAATATGATTGAACTTTTATTGGTCAGGTAAAATTTTGGAATCTGGCTAAAATTCTGGAATCTGGAAGCTCTCCAGAGTGGCAGAGAGCTTTCCTTTCACAGGCTTTTTGTACATCATAACTTCTGTGCAAAAACAGAAGTATATTTGTATTTTTTTTTAATTTGAGAATAATACATATCAACATATATAGGGCTCACATTTTTACTATTATTAAGGAAAGTATAGGCTGCCCTGTCTGAATATTTTTTTGAAAGTAAATTCAGCCTGAAACCAAACTCTCTATAAGATTTTTTATAAAAGATTTTGATCACAGATATTAAAATATTTTTAGTTTGCAGATACTAAACATCTATGTCATAATTTTTTGGAGAGGGGGGTTCTACAAATTGAACTCAGTACCTTGCACTTGCCAGGCAGGTGCTGCACCGCTGAGCTATATCCCTGGTCCTATGTCATAATTAAATATGTATTTTTCGTGAAATGTTTCTATGAGTAAGTTTAAAGGCTGAAGCTATTCATTTTGTTTGCCTTTTTAAAAATTTCTTTGCAATATTAGGAATCTTTCATGAGCCCTTCAGTTTTTGAAGGTCACATGTAGGAAACTAGCAGTCAATAACAGGAAAAGCAAGGTATATGCCTGTCATGCCAGTAGTCTGAGTGATCAAACAGTGTATGAAAAAAATATTCGATATCACTTAACCATCAGTGAAAATTAATCTACCTCAGTATGAGTTTGGTTCTGGCCAAAGCCTTTGGCATTTAAAATCAGACAAGTTTTTCTCAGAGCCACTGTGCCAGTTAAAAAAATTCAAAAAGGGGATCCAGACCTGGGCACGGTGGTGCACACCTGTAATCCCAGCACTCAGGAGGCACAGGCAGAAGGATTGCTCTAAGTTTAAGGCCAGTCTGAATTACAGAACAAGACTCTGTCTCAAAAAAATAAGAATAGTTTCTTCCCTTTTTTTCTTCAAAATGAGAGACTTAGTTTGTAAGATCAGTTAGTAAAAAGCAAAAGGAAAGCAGGGGAATGGGAAAAAAAGAAGATATATCATGTACAGGTACAAATTTCCTATGATGAATGTGATCATTATATCTAAAATGTACTGACAAACTTAATTTTAAAAAAAAGATGCAGACAGTTGTCATAAGCCCAGGTTTAGCCAAATGATTACATGTAGGCTCTAAATCTGTTTATTGGTGCCACACACAGCCAAGGTGGGGTGCCCTTAATCCTAGCGAGCTGCATAATTCTAGGCAGGCTCTAAACCTACGTATTGGTGTCACCCACACCCAAAACAAACAAACAACAAACAAACAAACAAAAAGACTCCTGTCCTGCCACAGAAAACATGAGAATTTTACCTGTTCCTTATATTTGGGGTAATCGTGAAGGTCAATGGTCATTACGTTTATTCTCATTGTTTCCTGACAGGTTATTCTTTCTTTGACCCAGCCAGTGAGCCACAGCACCCCAAGGTAGTTGGAGAGCGCATAATCCTTAGTAGGTACAGTCTATAGGCCCTTTCAGCTTAAAAAAACTATAGAAGACAGAGATTTCTACTCCCTCAGTACCCCATAAAGAATTATGGGGATTTGTGTCTCTCAGGGGGAAATGAGACAGGTTAGGGCATGGGAAAAGCTGGCTGGGGAGGTAGGGATGACCTGTTCACTGTAAGATCCTGGACACATGTGCAGAACAGTTCACAAAACCCTGCATATGGACTTCGTGCAAGACCTTGAGCAGGTTTTCCACAGGATGGTCAAGACCTGATGCAGTCTGAGGCATGGGATTCAAGCAATGCCTCTCAGGACCCATATACAGACATTCTCGCGGGTTTCAACACTTAGGCACAATAAAAGGACGTATCAATGCCATGAAGACTTTGCTATCATAGCTTTCCTGAATAGCCAGAGTATGTTTCCCAGATGCAGCATGTTTTATCTTTGCTTTTACTCTCTTATTCTATTTACCTGACCCAAGCTCACTCTACAAAGTCAATTTCTCTTCCACTCTTTGCTTTTACTATCTTGAATTAACTTTGCCACTGCTTTAAAAAAAATGTCAAAAAGGGGATCTTTGGAAAATTTTGGTGTAAATTTACCTTGCTATAGTCATTATGAAAGAAAAGAGGAAGCGGGAGGCATTACAATCCAGAATTTCAAGTTAAGTTATATTACCTATAGTCATAAAAACAGTATGTTATGGTGCAAAAATAGACATAATAACCTAACACGATATAACAAAAGATACAGAACAGCCTCATGCACCTTTATCTTCCTGACCTTTCATAAAGGGGCTAAAAACAAGTGCTAGAGAAAAGATAGCATCTTTGTCAAGTTATGTTGTGAAAACTGGTTATACACTTACAGAAGAATGAATCTAGACGGTATCGCTTACTCTGTACTAAAATCAAGTCAAGATGGATCAAAGACATAGACATAAAAAGATAAACACTGAATTTTCTGGAAGATAAAATACATAAAACTTGAAGACATAGGCATAGGTAAGGACTGCCTAAACAGAAACCTAATTGTACAAGAAATAATTCTAAGAATCAACAAAAGAGTTTATCATATCAAAAAGCTTCTGCATAGCCAAGAGAACAGTCAACAAAGTGAAGAGATAACCTACATAATGGAAAAATAGTCTGCTAGCTATACCTCTAAAGAGGATGAATACATAGAATATAAAATAATTTCAAAAATTAGACCCGAAGGAATAACCTAGTCAAAAATGGGCTACTGAAATGAAGACACACTTCACAAGAAGTAGAAATGTTCAGTAAGTACATGAAAACATGTTCAACATCTTCAGATGTTAGGTAAACACAAATCAAAACACTGAGAATGACTACATCAAAGGCTCAAACAAGTACTGGTAAGCATGTGAGGGAAAAGGAACCCTGCAACCACCATGGAAAAGTTTGGAGGTTCCTTAAGAAAACAGAAATTCCACCTGACCCAGTTAATAAATCTCCAGGGTATGTTCTTCAAAGAGTTAGAGCCATCATATCACAGTGATGCATGTATACCCATTGTAATAGTAGGGTAATTCACAATAGGTAGATCATGGAAAAAGCCTAGATGCCTACCAGCACATGGATGGATAAAGAAAGCAGTATTCCTCAACCATAAAGGAGGAGAAACTAGAGTCATGTGCAGGAAAATAAACAAATTTTTAGACTAGAACGTTAAATGAGACACAAAAAGTTAAAGATTGTATGGTTTCTCACATAGCAAAACCAAGAATCAAGTAATTTAAAGAGAAAAACAAAGGAGAGATGATAGGAAATAGGAAGGTAGACTTTTGGATATGAGGAAGATCTGGGGAAGAGGGAGAGGGGGAAAAAAGACAAGAAAAGGGAATAAAAAAATTCAATGAATGTAATTATTATATATCACCAACATATATAGGTTGAAAAAACAGATTTTGCCATTTGTGACTATGTGTGAATATTAAACTAAGCAAAATAAGACACAGAACAAAAACATTGCAAGATCACACGTGTGCAATCAGTCAAATATTCAGACATACGAGAAAACAATACTTACCTGGGACAAGAGCTGGGATCAGAACACAATGAGGAGACACTAAACAGATATTTAGAACAAACAAGTCTACAGATTGACCCTACAACATGAAAAGCATAGGTAATAAAACTGTGCTTTATTTTGAATTCCCTTAAATGAGAATTTACTTGTCTTTGTAATAAAATTAAAACATGGGTTACTGTTAGATAATGGATGTGTTCATTTTCTC
>RJWT010041662.1:0-12171 GCA_004365215.1 Cuniculus paca
GAGGCAGGAGGATCTTTGCGAATTCTAGACCAGCTTGGGCTACAAAGTGAGCTCAAGGCCAGCCTGAACAGCCTAGTGAGACCCTGTCTCAAAAAGACCAAAAAAAAAAAAAAAGACTCTGAACACCACCAAAATGGTGTATACTCAACCATAAAGAAGGATACATTTGAGACATTTCTTGCTACTGGATGCACCTAGAGACCATACTCCTAAGTGAAATAAATTGGTTACATATGTGTAAATATTCCATTGTTTCTTTGGTGTGAGAAATTGAAAATGTAAAAAAAGAACCAAAGCATATCATACATATTGTGATATAGGAAGAAATTGTTCAAAAGAAAGGGGAACTAGGGAGGGGTGGCAGGAGGAAGGAAAGAAGAGAAAAGAGAAAAAGATAAAAGAAAGATAAAATAGAAACAAACTTTGTGAATGAGGAAGATAACAGGGGTTGAAAACAGGGAGCAACCAGGATATACTATGTATAGGTACAAATTACCTATGATAAATGTGATCATTATGTATATATGAATAATACCAATAAAACTTAATAAAAAATTTAGTACGTTTTCAAGTTGTCATAAAAAACAAAGACACAAAATAAGAACTGTCTCACTGAAAACCCATGAGCCCAAGGCTATCTCAGGCTGTGAAACAGAAGCCTGATTTTTTTCTGTGTGTATGCTTCTTGGGGCTCAGCTCAAGGAAGATTTATACAACCCTCAATCCCCGAAAGTAAACCAGCCCCCAGTTACCTGTCTGTACGTCTCCTGCCAGGCGAGCTGTTAATGAATAAGTATGTTTTTACTTGTGTTTGTGGAACCTCGTACAATAGCTTACCCTGCTTAGAGCTCAAGCTCTATATTCTGTAAAATAAGACAGTAAGATTAGGTTAGACGTTCGCACCCTGGAAAGCCTTTTAAACCACACAGGTTGTGACTTCTACCCTTAGATGTCCTGATCTATGTCTTCCAGGGTAAGATCAGACGAGGAATGTTTTAAACTCTTAGGAACCGGGTGTGGTGGCACATACCTACAGTCCTAGCACTCTGGAAGCTGATGCAGGAGGATCACAAGTTTACCTGGGCAGTTTAGCAACTCAGTGGGACCTAAACTAAATTTAATTCATAAAAAGGACTGGGTATAGCTAATTGTGAAGGCCCTCGGTTTATTTCCTAGTACAGCAAAGACAGAAACAAAAATCTTTCCAGGGTCACAGTGTGCAGCCAAGGTTGGACACCACTGAAGTCATTCTAGCATTAGGGTTCACTAGGGCTTTTTCTTTGTTTGGTTGTTTGAGACAGGCTCTCTCTCTGTATCCCACAAAGGCCTTGAACTCACTCCGTGGACCAGGCAGCACTCAAACTCGCTGCGATCCTCCTGCCTCAGCTGCCTAGCGCTGTGATCACAGGAGAGTGCCACCATGCCTGGCTTCACTGTGGCTCCTTCCACACAACAGTCCTTGATTTGTTTTTTAGTTTTTATTTTTATCAGTGCATGTTTGTTTGTTTGTTTTTGTGGTGCTGGGGATGAACTCAGGGCCTTGCGCATTATTAGTGCCTGTTTATGGTAGCTACCGATCTCTTTCATCACAGGGAGTCAGTGCGCACCTAACACCTCCTTTACTCTTCTGTGTCCCCCCTTGCGTTCTCTCCCGCTTCTTCCTTGTCTCAGTCCTTGATTTCAGCTCGGCATAGAGTTGCTGCGGATCTAATTCATACGATGTCACAGCGCGCCGGGGGTGGGGCGTTAGGAATGTTTAGATTTCCCCACCCCAAGGGCTAGCGGTCTGGCTGGGAGACGACAGGGGCGCACCCTCAGGGCACACAGTGCCGCACAGGGCGCGCAGGCAGCGGTGGGCCCGTGTGAGCGGGAGGTGTGAACCCAGAGGACGGGAGGCCTGGGGCACCTGGGTCCCGAGGATTCCCTGAAGTTGTGGAGCAGCCAGAGACGGAGAACTCAGCAGTCTTATTACAATTAAGGGGCAAGTTCTCCACACACACACCCCCCCCCGCCGTAACATTTGTGCTCCCCCCCTCCCTGCCCCATCCGTGGCTCTGGGATTGAGGCCAAATCCTCACACGTGCTGGGTAAGTGCTCCACCACTGCCTTTGCACCCTCAATTTTAGCAAGGGTTTTTAAGCCGGAAAAGATCTGGTATAAATCCTGGTTTTGTCACATCGCTTTCTTTTCCTGTGACCTAAGAGAATTAACTAACTTGCTTCCACTCAGTTTTCTTATCTGTAAAACGGAGACAATATCCATCTTATAAGAATACTGTAAGATGAAGCTAGGCTGGCCTCAAACTCACAGTGAGTCTCCTGCCTCAGCCTCCTAAGTACTGGGATCACAGGCATGCATCACCATGTCTGGCTCTTTGTGGTACTTTTGCAATCTAACTTGACCTTTTTATGTTTATATCTCACTATAACAGTTTGTTTGAGAGCTAAATATATCTTATGGCCTGTTAACTTGTGGGTGTTACTCCCAAAATGAATTTACTTACTGTGAAAAAGCTGCTAAAATAGGTCTGTATGGGCCAAATCTTAAACCCTTGGGCTCTAATACTTCTTTTGGGATTCTGTGATTCTCCTTCCTATTGGATGCTCTGTAGTTTTATGGGAGTTATAGTCTTAAAGGAGACAGAACCGGGTGAAGGCCTCAGTATGACTAGATGTCACGTATTTCCAGTGATAACAAAGACTTGAAACTCATTGCTGATACATGTGGAGATGCTCTGCTTAGGCATTAAAGGCACGCATTAAGTGTAAGATGCATTGCACAAATCATCAAACAGACCCAGGAGTGTAGTTCAGTGGTAGAGTGCTTGCATAGCATTAGGAGACCTTGGGTTCTATCCCCAGATCCACCAGGGGAAAAACAAACCAACAAGTGATTAAATGAAAAAAATTTAAAGTAAAATTTACATAACATTTATGTTTTTTTTTTTTATTTTTCCCTATTTAGTAGTACTGGAGATCAAACCCAGGGCCTGTGCCTTGGAGCCCTCTACCACGGAGTCTCATTCTAGCTCATTTTATTTATTTTGAGACACGGTGTTGCTGAATTGTCCAGTCTGTTTTTGAAAGTGTGATCCTCCTGCCTCAGCCTCCCTAGTAACTGGGTTACAGGCATGCACTACCACACTTGCCACTACCACACTTGGCTTCATTCTTACTGTGTACGCTTTTTCCTGCGTATGCTATTTCCTGTCTTACTTGTAGCTCAGGTCAGCCTTGGCTGGTGATACTCCTATCTCAGCCTCCCAAGGCCTGGGATTAGAAATATACAGCACCATGCCAGCTTTATTCTTTCTATTTTTTTTTTAAACACAAAAACCTGAGCAACCCACTCAGGACCCCTTCTGTCTCTCTCTCAGACAGAAGCTTTCTTTCTCTCAATAAATATACCTGCTCATAAAAATTAACAAAACAAAACAAAACAAAAAACACAAAAAGCTTTGATAGCTTCAGGACCATATGAAAATAGAACAGGCCAAATCTGACCTGGGAGCCATGCATATCTGGTTTACTGAGTGAGATAAAGATTGAGATTCATTATTGTTATTATTTATTTCCTGTGGCACTGGGGAAAGAATCCAGAGCCTCATAGGTGCAAACAGTCTACTACTGAGCTGAACCCCCAGGCTTAGAGACTTTTTATTTTTATTTTTTGGGGGTTACTGGCAATTGAACTGAGGGCCTCACACTTTCTCTTGCTCTGCTCTATCCCTGACTCTTTGCTTTGATTTTGACACAGGGTCTTGCTAAATTGCCCCGGCAGATCCTTCAGGATTTATTCTAGGAGCAGGTGTGGTCATTCCAGGAGGTGACAGCTCTCCGCATGTCGCTGCCCTGGGGACCTTCCGAGGGGACATGGTGTGGAGATGGTGGACAGTGATATGGACAGCTCTGACCCCAGGCTAAGCTAATGTGTGTGCTATGTCTTAGTTCACAAAAGAAGCTTAAAAATCTCCTGAGTTTTGTTAAATATAAAATGTTTATGGACTAAGGACATAAAGAAAATATTCTAGTACAGCTATACAATGTACTTATGGTGTGAGCTATGTTATTACAAAAGAGTCAAATTTTTTTTAAAGTTTTCAAAGAAGACCACAGTAAAGTAGAGTTAATTCATTAGTGAAGAAAGAAAAAGAATGGTAAGTATAGTGTAGCGTCAGTGTGCAGAGTTTATGAAGTCTACGGCAGCGTGCAGCAATGTCCTGGGCCTTCTCATCCACTCACCCACTCAGCCGCAGCAACTTTTGGTCCACCAACTCCATTCACGGTAAGTGCTTTGTATGAGTGTAGTTTTTTCCCTTTTGTTTTGATTTTGGAAACAGCATCTCACTGTGTAGTCCAGGTTGCCCTTAAACTTGCAATCCTGCTGCCTCAATCTCCTGAGGCCTGGGATGACAGGTTGTTGCCACCATGCCTGGCTTTTCTCTTGTTTGTTTGTGATACGGTCTTGGTATGTTGCCCAGACTGGTCTGAAACTCTTGGGTTCAAGCGATCTTCCTGTCTCAACCTCCTGAGTAGCTGGAACTACAGGAACGTGCCATTCTACCCAGTTCCATTTTTATCTTTTCTAGTGTGTTTGTTTTTTTAACTATACTTTTTCTATATTGAAATATGTTTAGAAACACAAGTACCACTGTGTCACAGAGGCCTGTGGCACTGGGAACTGTCACATGTTCTAGAAGAGCAACTTGCGTGCACAGCCTGTCCCCTGTGGCCTCAGCATGGGGGGCACAACCCGCTCAGGTTCCTGTTGGTGCACTCGGTGATGGCCACGCAGTGACAAGGTCACTCAGAGCAGGCCCTCACTGTTATGTGACCCATGCCTGTGTTTGATTTCTTCGTTCTGGGAGGTGTCACAGGAGTGCGCTAACCTTGTGTCTGTTCATCAGTTTGTATAATGCTATGCCTGTGTCTCTCCAGATGTATTATTTCTTGTGTAGTATTTAAGTATACTATTTACAAGTGCTGTGAACTGAGTGTTTGATTCCTTGCCCAGTTAATAGGCTGAAACCTAATCCCTAATGTAAAGATTTTTTTAAAAAAATTAAGTGGAATTGGGGGTGGTAGTACACTCCTGTAATCTCAGCACTCGGGGGACAGAAGGATCTCAAATTCCAGGTTAACCTGGGCTGTGTAGCAACACTGTCTCAAAAACCAAAGTGAAACAAAACAAAACAAGGAGAATGACAGACATGTTCGCAGTACTGGGGAGTGTGAAAAACAGAAATAATAGAAATACAACTACATTTTTTTTCCCCCCCGGAACCAGGAATCGAACTCATGACCTCGCCCTTGCCAGGTAGGTGCTTAGGCCACTGAGCTAGATCCCCAGCAAAATATAACTACTTCAATAGTTAAAACATGATGAAATTTTTTTTTAAATGAAAAATTTTAACTGATATGTAAACATTATACGTATTTTGGGGTACCATGTGAAGTTTTGGTACATGTATGCATTGTATAAGGTTGAAATCAGGGTATATATATTTATCTTCTCAAATATTTATCATTACTCATGGTGAATATATTTATAATCTCTTCCTGTAGGCCTGGGGATGTAGCTCAGTGGTAGAGTTCCTGCCTAGCATGCCTAAGCAATTCCTTACGCAGTGATGCTAACAAAACAAGATGAAATTTTCTTCTAACTTTAAGAATATATTTACTTATATTGTATATTTCCTTTGCAGTGCTGAAGATTGATCCTAGGTCCCTGCACATGCAAATTTTGTATTTTCTGATCTATAACCTCAGTCCTAGATTGAAAAAAAGAGTAGGTGGTAAATGTCTATAATCTCACCATTCTGGGAGGCTGAGGCAGTAGGACCTGAAATTTGAGCCTAGCCGGGGCAATTTAGCAAGATCCTGTATCAAAATAAAAAATATAAAAGGAGGGCTGGGGATATAGCTCAATATGAAGGCTCTGGATTCAAACTCCAGTATTGCATACTAACACAAAGAACAACAACAAAAAATAGAAAACAGCACATTTTCATTATCTGTAGTCACTTTACTGTGAAATAGAATGCCAAAACTTCTTTCTGCTAACTCATTAGAACCTATTAACATTTTTTCCTCCTTCCCTCTCCTGTACCTTCTTCATCTTCTGGTAACTACTTTTTACTCTCAACTTCTGTGTAATCACCTTTATGAGGGAAATAATAAAGAACCTGTGGGTTGGGGATTTAGCTCAGCAGCATAAGCTTCTGGCTAGCAAGCGTGAGGTCTTGAGTTTGATCCAAACTCAAGTACCAAAGGAAAAAAAAAAAGAATTTGTGCTTTTTGTACTTATTGTGTTTATTTTGTTTAACATAATGTCCTGTAAGTTTATCCATGTTATTCCAAATGACAGGATTTCATCTTTCTCTAGTGGCTCAGGAGTATTGCATTGTTTATATATCACCTCTCTCCTCTCCCTCCCTCCCTGCCTCCCTTCTTTTCTCTTTCTTTCTTTCTTTCTTTCTTTCTTTCTTTCTTTCTTTCTTTCTTTCTTTCTTTCTTTCTTTCTTTCTTTCCTCCCTGCCCTGCCCTGCCCTGCCCTGCCCTGCCCTGCCCTGCCCTGCCCTGCCCTTTCACTGGGGATTGTATACAGGATCTTCATACTGAGCTACACCCCCAGCCTTCTTTTTGTTATTTTGAGACAGAGTCTAAGTCCCTAAGGTGCTTAGGCTGGGCTCAAACTTGCGATCCTACCTCTGTCTTCATAGTGCTGGGATTGTGGACACGTGCCATCATGCTTGGTTATCAACTTTTATTTATCCAGTCATTCACTGATGGACAGTTAGGCTGATTTAACACTATCTTGGTCACTGTGACTAGTATCACAATAAACATGGGAGTGCAGATGTCTCTTTGATACCCTAATTTATTTTCTCTTGATATTTACCCAATTGTGGTACTGCTGGATTATACCGTAGTTCTATTTTTGATTTATTAAGGAATCTCCATTCTAGCTTCCATAATGGAAGCTACCAACAGTCCTTTTCTCCACATCCTTTTCAACACTTGCTATCTCTTGTCTTTGGTAATTAGCATTGTTACTGGAGCCCAGTTATATATATATATATATTTTTTTTTTTTTGCGGCACCGGGGATTGAACTCATGACCTTGCACTTGCCGGGCAGGCGCTTAGACCGCTGAGCTAGATCCCCAGCCCTGTTTTTGAGACAGGGTCTCACTATGCCATTCAGGCTGGCCTTGAGTTCACTTTGTAGCCCAGGCTGGTCTCGAACTCACAACGATCCGCCTGTCTCAGCCTCCCAAGTTCTGGGATTACAGGCGTGAGCCACCATGCCCGGCGAGCCCAGTTATATTTTACTGTGGTTTTTATCTGTATCTGCCTGATGATTAGGGAAGTCATAGGGTCTTAGCCATTTGTATGTCTTCTTGTGAGAAATGTCTATTAGGACAGATATTTTGCTCATTTTGTGCATTTAATTTTGATGTGAATGAAGGTTATCTGGGTAGAGATGAACACGTGTGATGTAGAGATAAAAGCTACAATTAATGTTATTCTGTGGAACACTATGTCAGGAAAGGGCTTAGAAGACACAACCATCATTCAAGAGTTGAGAAAAAGGTTCAGCAAAAGATGGACAAAAAGCAGCGTGGGAGAAAGAAGGAAGGAAGACCTAGAGGGGAGTACGTGGGTGGAAGCCTGGCTGAAGTAAATTAGAATGAAAGGGATTTGGAGATAAGAAAGGGGAGACCGATGATTCAGGGCCATTTAATCCTGAAATGTGACTAAGAAAGGAAAACAAGACATGGGAGAAGGCAGATAAGGTACAAGGTCAAGAAAAGATATTTTTATTTATTTTATTTTGTTAAAGTAGGAGATAGTTGAAAGTGTTAATTTTGCTGAAGAAACAAGAATGGAACCTTTCCAGGAAGAGAAAGACTTAGATTCTAAAATGGATGTTAGTGATAGCTCTTCTGTTAGCCTTAGAATCAGTTCTTCATCTTCCCTTTCTCCTCTTAAAGTAGTGATCTTCAGTTGTTACATTTACTCTATGCAAATTTTTTAGGAAATCTTTCCAAAAGGATGACTTTCTTTTCTTTCTTTCTTTCTTTCTTTCTTTCTTTCTTTCTTTCTTTCTTTCTTTCTTTCCTTCCTTCCTTCCTTCCTTCCTTCCTTCCTTCCTTCCTTCCTTCCTTCCTTCCTTCTTTCTCTTTCTTCTCTCTCTCTCTCTCTCTCTCTCTCTCTCTCTCTCTCTCTCTCGGCATTGAATCCAGCATCTTAAACACATACTTCAACCCTGGGCTACACCCAGAAGCAGCATGCTACTTTTAAGCCACATGAAGTGAGGAAGAGTGCCTTCTTGTTTCTCTTCTTGCAATTTATTGTTCTGCTTTGGTCAATTGATTTTGTTCTGTAAGTCTTTGTACTTTCTTAATGAGGATAAAACCTCACAGTTTGTCTCAGAATGGTAGAAAATCTGGATTTAGAGTTGGTGAAAGGGAAGATAAAGGATATTGCTTGTGTAGATGAAGAGGGTTTGCCATTTGAACCACTTTGGACCGTAAAAGTTAAATGATAAAGTATCGAGCCTCGGTGTATTTTTCTACTTGAGCTATTTTCTCTTCCTGTCTCTGTCGTCTTGCTGCAGATTTTCAGTGACGTGTGTGTGTGTGTGTGTGCGCGCGCGAGCGCGTGTGTACTGGGAATCAATCCCAAGAGCACTGAGATTGTTTGGCAAACACAGAACTAAATCTCCAAGCCCATCCTATGACATTATTTGGTTAAAGTCAGCAACTAGTCATTGCAAGAGCACTTAACCTTCCCCCCGAGTCTTCCTTTATTTGCCTGTAGATTTTTCTCTCCCGTATCCATCTCCATTGCCTGCTCATTGGCGAGGGGATGCAGTTGTTTCTCAACTACAGCATCTAACTGCAGCACAATTAAAACAGAAACAAAAAGAAGATGGTGACTATGCCGAATGTATTGTATATCAAATTTCAGTTTCCTTTAAAGACACATATGCTTATGTTTATCATGCTATTTATAAAAAAAGAGAAAAAAAATGTCCTTTCGTCTTTGCAAAATGACATCGTTCATGGCGCACGAGGAGCTGAATATACCCGGGAACTGTGGCTGGACTACGCATGGAAACAGGATCTGCAGCGACCTCCGCCGGAGCCCGGTTCCCTCGTCCATGATACACAGCCCCGAAATTTGGTTGATGTGCTCTGAGGGCCCACCTGGAACCCAGTATTGACCTGAGTTTTTTTTTTAACTGAAGACATTTGAGGTTCAACAGGTGGAGAAAGAAGGCTTTTCAGAGCATGTGTTATCTATGTAAAAGCAGCGAGCTGTGGCTACAATAAGTTTCTTCTTCTGGAAAGTTTCTCGGCTATGAAGAGGATGGAAAGGTCACTTACAGCTGTGTAAGCAAAGGTTAACACAAGCTTTCTTGTCTCCTTTTGCTTTTCTAAAAACTTTTCTTTTTTCAGAAAAAATCTATTTGCAGTGCTAAGGATGCAACTCAATGATAGATCTCTTTCCCAGAATATATGAGAACCTGGGTTTGATCCTTAATAGTAAAAAAAAAAAAAAATCTATTTGTTCTCCCCTAAGAGCCTGATCTTCATTTTCCTATTTTTCTTTTGTTTGCATTTTGAGACAGCATCTTGCTATGTGGTTCAGACTGGCCTTAAACTGATTATGTATCCCAGATTGGCCTCAAAGTTGCTGTGATCCTCCTGCCTCAGCCTCCTGAGTGCTGGAGTTACAGGTGTGTGCCACCATGCTCAGCTTCTTTTTCTCTATTAAGTTGGGTACATTAAACTTTCATTGTTGTACACAAATCACACTTTTAGTCTGCCTTTTGTCAGTTTAATGTGCAGAATCCAAGTGCTGAACATAAGAAAACAGAAAAACAGTTTTTCTTTGACAAAGCCAGACTTGTTACAAGCCATGGTGATATCTCTAGTAACAGCTCAGGAAGCTAAACAATAGCTTTTTTGGTTTGTTTGTTTCTGCTTTGGAGACAGGGTCTCATTATATAGTTCAGGCTGGCCTTGAACTATGTAGCCCAGGCTGACCTTGAATGCATGCATCGATCCTTTTGCCTCAGCCTCCCAAGTGCTGGGACTATGGGCATGTGCCACCACACCTGGCTAACAATACTTTCTTTAAAAATTGGTTCAAAATGGCAAGGGCTTGATTACTATTTAAGAGTTACCTTAATTGTTATTCTTACTTCCAACTTGATACTAAGTAGAGAAAGAAAATATGCCCTGCTAACTAACTACATTGGATGTCTTGCTTCTAGTTAGCTGGCCTACACCTTCCGCAAGCCAAAAGCCTCTAATCTGACATGCTTGACTTTTTCCCTTTGTCCTTACATACAGCTCTCTCACTCCTCTGTGTGCCTTAGAGTTTCTGTCAAAACACAAGTGATGCAGTTGACTCCACTTCTTTAGCAAACTTCAGAAATCACCTTTGCTTTTCTCAAGTGACCTGCCTTCATTTATTTGAACCATACGTTTCACACAATTAATAAGTTTTATTGGAATAACTTGCAAGTAGAATAATAGTATTTATTTGCTATGATATTTTACATATATTCATTATTTATCTTCTCTACTGAGATTTTGAAATTTTTTCTGATGCTAGGGGGGCAAATCTTATTTCAAGAAAATCAGTTACTATGTGAGCCAGCTGGTGCACATACCAGGGAGAACCAGGAAGGAAGCTACGTCCCTGCCTGTGAATCAGCCTGCATGCAGGCCTGAGAGAGGAACCCCCCGCCACCCCTGCATTCTGTAAGCCACTGGCTGATTCAGAACTGTATTGTTTGATTGACTTTGCAAGCCTAAAGCCAGTAGTCTGAGCAACTATTTAGAGGATAACAATATGCAATATAGTCACTATTGTAGATTTCTTACTGTTTATCACTGTTTCGTTTCACTTTATTGTTGTGTTTTACTCCTTTTAAAATAAAAAAAAAATAAAGCAGTATTTCCATTGTAAGAAAAATAAGGAAAATCAATTACTTCTAAAGTTTATAGAAAGATTAATATGAGATATCTGTATATAAACCTATTCTTTAAGCTCTTAAAAACCTCATATAGCACAAATCTTCTGTACTTTAATAAAAGTACTTATATGTTAATTTTAGTTGTAAAGGAGATAAAAAATTCAAGTATGAAGTCCTGGAACTATGAAAATAAACTATTTTATTTGAATACTTCTTTAAATTATAGGAAACAGACTTTTATGAATTTCATTATTTTACATTTGAAGCACCCTTTGTAGGTGCCCTTTCTAGATATCCACATCAATACCAAAACCACCACTAAAATGACCCAGATTAACTAGGGTTGGAACAATCAAAAATATCACTAGAAGGGATTGGGAATAGCACTTAGTGTTAGAGTATGTGCCTCCAATGTGCTAGACCCTGGTTGTTTTTTTTTTTCCTGTGGCTTTTTTTTGCATTTCTACTGACAGGACTGGAAGAAGATGGTAGTAGTTGGTTACATGCCTGACACCCACTGGTCAAATACAGACTTATTCCAGGTGGCGTATACAGAGAAATACAGCAAATCATTTTGGGTCAATGACCCTTATTCTTCCTGATGCCCACTCACATACCCGGTCATGGTTCTGAAACCTGAAGGCTGTGAGTCTCTAGGCTTCTTTTGTGATAATGCTTCTGAAGAAAGAGCAATGGAGAAAGCAGTCCCCCTGCCCCTGAAGTTATCTCTTAATGACAACCTTCCCATTTTCTAGATGAATGAGTTGGGTGAGTTGATGAACTGTGTACACATGCTTTAAAGGCATGTAATATAGGCAACTGAGTTAGAAATATTATAGGTAGTCAGATAGGGCTAGGCCCTTGAGAAAGCTGACATAGAGGACCAGATGTCTTGTGACCTTGGAGGAGACAGACACCTCCCACTGTAAGCCAGATCTTAAGACAAGGCAAAACAAATACAGCCACACCCTAAGTAGAAACATCAGGGATTGACATTCTAAATAGGTATGGATTACCTTGACCATCCCAATCCCCTATAGGAAGAGTCACTGATTCTTAAGAATGCTCGCTTGCTATGTGACTCACTTCCCTATTTGTGCCTGATTTGGTCAATTTTACCTGAACAATTAATCTTATTGGTTGACCATAGTTCTGTCCCACCTCATGCCCCTTTGCC
>RJWT010041664.1:0-12278 GCA_004365215.1 Cuniculus paca
TCATATACACCGTAGTCTTTACAATTCAAGATCTAGGTGGCGTGATTCGGCTCTCACATAGTTATCATCCATACGTCACAGTTAAAAAACAGGAATCAAGGGATCACTCTATTCAGTATGCGTCCATTTTTCCAAACAAAGAGATCTTCCTTTAATTGAAGGATATTCCAAGAGAAAATAGCTTCTACTTTTAAAAAGTATTAAGTATAATTTTATAAACCCAATTTTAAATATAATTTTATGTGGCATCTAGTATAATGCTTATTGCAAAATACTCATAAATGTACAAAGTATATGTTTATAGTAGCACAACTCATAATAGCTAACTTTTGGAAGTGGCATATATGTCCATCAACAGATGAATGAATAAAGAAAATGTGATATTCATTCACAATTGAATACTACTCTACCACAAAGAAGGACAAATTTGAATCATTTGTAGGAAAATGAATGCACCTTGAGACCATAGTATTATGTGAAATAAATCAGACACGCAAGTGTAAATGTCACAAGATTTCTCATATATGCAAAACCTAAAATATAAATAAAGAGCAAAATACAGTGGTACCTTGATCAATGAACTTAATTCCACAATTCTGGTTGCAAACCAAATTGGTCACAAACCAATCAAATTCAATGGTTAGCCTTACCATGCTGATCAGAAAGAGCCTCCACCAGAAGAAAAGCCAAGCCTTCCTGTCAGCCAGCTGGTGCACAGGCTAAAACCCCAGAAGAGCATCCCCCCACCCACTGCTGATTCGGAGGACTCAGGGTGAGATGATAGCAACTGAGGGGAAGGGAATAGCTTGATATTTTTATTGTTTGGTTGACCCCACAGACCTGGGGCTGGTGGTCTGGGCTCCACCTAGAGAATGGCAGTGTGCATTGTGGCAACTGTGGGGGATACGCTCCTGTCTTGTTTTTGAAATCCAATGTTTTGTTTCATTTTACTGTTTTGTTTTATCCCTGCATCTGGTAACCTGAGCAATTATTTTGAAGATAACAATGTGCAGTATTGTTCTCAATGTTTTGTTTTATTCAATGTTATGTTTTGATTGGTTTTATATGGTTTTGGTTTGTTTGATTTTGCTATGTCTGATGGTATGGACAACTACTGTGAAGATAGCAAGCTATATTATGGTAGCTATTGTTGATTTCCTATTATCTTGTTCTGAAGTTCTGCACCACTTTCACTGCTTTGTTTTGATTGACTTTATTCTGTTTTGTTTTATTGGGTTTCATTCTCTTTAAAATAAAAATTAAAAAAGAAATTCAATGGGTAGGCCCAATGTTGACCTTATGGGGGCAACTTGATTGTGTTTGCAACCCCAGTTTGGTTTGTGACCAGAATCGTGGAAAGAATTAAGTTCATCAACCAAGGTACCACTGTAGGAAGCAGGGAGATACTAGATGTTTTTTTTTTTAAAGGCAAGGGACCAAAAGATGAAGGGAGTGGGGAGAAAAGGGAAGGAAACGGATGAAAAAAGAATTAAGATGTGTTATGTTCATGTACCAACTCCCTATGATGAATGTAATTATTAGTACTGCAAATGTGCTAATAAAAACAGAAATTTTAAAAAACATTAATCAAGGACTAGGGGTGTAGTTTAGTGCTGTAGTACTTGTGTAGCATGTATAAGGCCCCACATTTGATCCCCCAAACAGAAAAAATAATGTTGATCAAAGAGTGTATGGGCTAATGAGGGATTACATTCAATATTCTAGTCTCCATCCTGTTGAGTTAGTACTAGAAAAAAGTCAGTCATCAGGGGCCAGAAATTTAGCTCAGTGGCACAAGTGCCTGCCTGGCAAGCGGGAGGTCATGAGTTAAATCTCTGGTACCAAAAAAAAAAAAAAATCAGTCATTTGACAATAGAAAGCAGAAGGCTTGGTGGGTTAAAGGTCTTCTACTGGACACCAGAAAGCAGCCAAACCATGGAGAAATGAGGAAGTATCACAACAAACAAGACAAGTTCTGCTCAGACAAGAGTAGCTCAGAACTCACTTTCTAGTTCAGGCCTCTGGCATGTGGGAGGAGGAGAAAGAGGAAGAAGAGGAGGAAAAGAAGGAAGAGGAGGAAGAGGAGGAGGAGGAGGAGTGGAAACTGAGTTGTGGAGCCACATCTTAGCTGGTACATGGGAAGCCAGTGAGAAGAGAAATCTTTGTTACATGGAAGCGGAGATGTGACTCGACCCCACACCCATCACTGCAGCCAACCGCCCAATGTATGCTGGCGAGGAACTATGCACGGCAGTCTACAGATGACTGTCACTTTCATTTGACAGAGGAGTTCATTGTCTGGTAAGTGAGTTTCAAGCACAATCAGAGAAAATAAGGATTCACATGGCCTAGGAATATCAGGCATGAGAGATTGAAAGACTTGCCTTAGAGAAACCTGAGCAGAAGTGGTTACTAATTAGAAGAAAACTGAGGATCTCGTCATGGAGACTAGTGGAGAGAATGAATTAAATTGTGCATCTGAAGGAAAAATATGAGAAGAAGTAGAAGCTGAATGTGCCAAGAAACTGGGGAGTGGGGGGCACTATTAACATTCACATTTAATTGGAGAGAAGTTAAGATTGAGATGAACTGAGGAAAGAGGGAGAGATCTGGTTAACATGATTATTGGAAGAGACAGCCAAGAGAATGGGGCAGAAGTGGACATTTACCACCTGAAATAGACATGCCCACCACCCAGTACTTTCTCAAAGTCCTGATTTTCCTTAGAGATAGAAGCATTTTGCCACACCCCAAGCTCCCCCTAAGAGAGGAAAAAGAAAAACTAGCCCAGTCTGGGAAGATCAGTGAAACTGAGACAGAGCATGGTGTGGTAGAAGGAACCCAGAATATAAATCAAAGCATCTGTTCCTAATCCTGGTTCGACTCTAACTCCTATAAACCATCACTTGTCCACTTATACCTCAGTTTTCTCAAATGGAGAGATAGTCAAGCCTACCCTGCTTCAAATAAAATTAAATATTTGAAAAATGTAAATTTTAAAGCACTACACACGTATAATAGATAGATGCTAACATTCATGTCTGTTAAGTATTGAATAATTCTTACTGTGCTGGGCACTGGAAAATTATTTCACTTAATGCTCCTCCACATAACCACATAGCCTTCAAGCTGAGGAAACTAAGACTTAAACAGCAAATAATATGTAAGTGGCAAACACAGAACTAGAGACAAATCTGACCCTACATCTCATGCCACATTAAGCTTCTCCAACTTGAACCTGACCCCAAGGAGCACTGATGAGGCAAGATGATCCCTCCTACTACGAGCATCTTAAGTGCTTCCCCACTGGCTGCCCTGATGTCCCTTCTCTCCCTACCTTGGAAGGGCAGTTGCTTGTTTCCAGGGTCCCCAGCTGGGAAGTTCTGGCTAATGGAGGAGGGGCCGAGGCTGGCTTTCACAGCACCACTGTCCAATTGCTGCTCCAGCTGCAGCCTCAGACAATTGTTCACCTGAATGCTTTGCTCCAGCTGCCCTCTCAGAGCTTGGATCTCTGCCACCAGGTGGCTCAAGTCACTGCTCAAAGCAACTTGGTGACAGGCATCCAGGTGGAAAGCTGAAAGACGAGAGAGGGGCACTGACCCAAGTAGTATTTCCAAACACTTGTGAGAACACTGCTCTGTGATATTGCCTTCTGCCAAGGACCCTACTATCATCTCAGCTCTTGGCCAACACATTTATGATAGAGATGTGTTACGGTTTGTGTACAGATGGCCCCCCCAAGCCTCATGTAGTCATGAAAGCGGCTGAATCTAATGTTTATGGTTGATTCGTGGTGTAGTGCTAAGACTGGCGGTGTAAATTCTGCACCCGCCCAGGGGTGGAGCCGACATACAATGTAAGGTTGGAATGGGCATGTTTTTCCCTCTCTTTGGTGTGGTTTGCTTTTGCTGCTTGCAGCCACCATGAATAACAGCGCCTCAGCCATGCCACCCTCCCTTGGAACCAGCTGAGTATGGACTGAAACCCCCAAAACTGTAAGCTAAATAAACCTCTCCTTCCTTCACTTTGGGCATCAGGTATTTTGTCTCAACAACGAGAGAAAAAGTAACTAAGATGCAACCACCCAAGGCACACTGAGGTGGCATATATCCAAATTATTCATTTGCACTTAGAGTGCACTTGACTAGCAGATAATAACAAGTTTATTATTTCATCTCCTTATTAACCTTAGTCCTGCAGTCTAGACAACAGGGTTCTTCAAGGCAAGGGGTCAGCACTAAACTGTAGAAGGGCAGGGGCTCAGCGAGCGAGACAACCACACTCAGAAATCAAAAAGAAGAGGGAGGAATACATCAAGACCTTTAGAGAACATGTAAGAATGGGAGCCAGGCACCTTAGAGCCTAAGTGAGTAAAATTTTAAACTTCTCCACGTTTTTCATCACCCTCATATTTCTACATACTAGGGTGAAGAGACCTGAGAAATATTCTCTAAGGCCACAATCCTTTACCTGGAAACCTCAAAGCCAACTGTTTTTCAGAAGGCAGAACTGGTTTGGGTTTTTTTCAGGGCAAGAGGGCACATACACCATGCATACTTTATACTATTTGTGCCTTGTTGCCTCTGGCCTACAAACCTTAACACACTGCAAGATTATCTCTCATGACGTGAATATTCTCATTAAGTAGATAAAGAAAGACTGAACATGCTCTAGTCATTTCAGTTAGGTTTTCTCACCAAATGACTCTATGAAAAAGTTTTTAAATAGATATTACTATGGATTTTGGAATTAAAAATAAGCAATTTTGGAGCTTTAGTGGTAATTGCTTAAAATGAATTGTAGAAGACCCATAAACAGAAAGAATGGCATAAAAGTTGATTCACTTTAGGGTGAGGTCTCTTCAGAAATTAATCCCAGGATCCATGATATACCTCCCTCTTTCCCTAGATCCAAATTCTTTTTCTTTCCTTTTTTTTTTATTTTAAAGAGGATAAAACCAAGGAAAATGAAACGGAATAAAACCAATCAAAACGAACTAGTGTAAGTGATACAGGACTTCAAAACATTACGAAATCAACAATATATATCATAATGCCTTTTGTCGTCTTCAAAGTAGTTGCAGATACCTTCAGACATAGTAAAAATCAAACAGAACAGAATAGAATAGAAACAATAAAGACAAAACAATGAATGCAATAAAGGACTTTGAAACAAGACAACAGTAAATCCAAAATGGCTACCATAATATATGTTATCTTTGAAATAGCTGCTCATGCCATCGGATATAACATAATCAAACAAAACAAAAGAGAATAAAACCCAATCCAACAAAACAATGAAAATGACTTAGGACTTCAAAACGAGACTATAGAGAATCAACAATGGCTACCACCCTCAGAAGGAGATCCCCCCTAGATGCCACATGATTACTGGTATCCTCTCAAGAGATAAGCAGACCACTGGCTCTAGACCTGCAAGGTCAGTGAAACACCAAAACACCACAAGCATCAAACTGCATTTCACCTCAGTAGCTATCATCACAACCTGTGTTTCTCTGGATCAGCTTGTCACTTATGGGGAGCGGGGGGTGGTGGGAATTGGTACTTCTTGTTTGCCAGCCTGCATGCCGGAAGGGGCTGGCGTCTGGCTGTTCCCCTGCCAGTGGTGGCCCGTGCATGGCGCTGGTTCACGGGTGCGGGGTGGGGTGGGTGTTGCTTCTTGGTGAGGCCTAGTTCTCTCCCCCTGCAGTCCGTGAATGGTGCTGACTCATGGGGAAAGGCTTGGGTCTGGCAGTCCCCGTGCCAGTGGCAGCCTGCGCATGGCACTGGTTTGCAGGGGGGGCTCCTAGATCCAAATTCTCACTAAATTTCACTTAATGCTTTTTGAAACAGTTTTACATGTATCCATTCCCTTTAATCTTACTACAGCTGACTTGCGGTTGGAGGTGGAGCCTGGTCCAGAGGCAGGTCATTGTGGATGTGACTTGGAAGATTATATCTCCCTTTACGGTTCACCCTTGATTCCTCTGCTTCTTGGATGCTATAATATGAGCAGGTATTTCTCTGCCATGCTCCTCTCCCATGCTGTGGACTGAAACCTCTACAAACTGTGAGCCAAAATAAACCTTTTCTCCTTTAATTTGTAGCTATTGGGTATTGTGTGCCAGTGACGAGACAGTAATTAAGACCACTGTGACTTGCTAACATTATGCTTCAAATATCTTTTTCCAGCTGTAGAAGACAAGTAGGGAAATACAGGCTCTCAAATACTAGTTTATTACCTCAGTAGATGGCAAGCAACCTCAATAAAAGCAATTAGTATTTAAAACTATGCCTGAAATTTAAATCCTATTAATGTATAGTATTTTATAAAATATTTTTTCTTTTGTTTTTATTTTTGACTCTCTTTATCTTCCCACTAGGGAATTGAAAAGGTCAGGGTAAAAAACAATGTCCGTTATATTGACTGCATGGACTGTCATTATATGTTATTTATAATACTTAAGACCTTTTGAAATGACAACAGCTCTAGGACAGTTCTTTGCATTTAGAACACACACACACATAACCATGTTTTGGGCAAAAAAAAAAATCTATCCATTGATTAATTCGTTCCTGGCCAGTGGGTGAAGTTTGATTCTTACGGGCTATTGCTAAAGGCACCCAAGATGGATCTTGCTCATGATACCAACACCTTACACTTGCCTTTTGTAGAGAAGAGGGAGAAGGAACACTTACCTTTTAGGTCCTTTTTGGAACTCCCATAAAGTGCCTCATAGATCTGTAGCTCCGACTGCAGGGACTGGAAGAGCTGCTGTTTCTCTTCACACTGCTGCTGCAGGACGGCCAGCTTGTGCTGCAGCCTGCCAAGGACAGACAATGGCCCACTGGGCTGGCAGGGCCAGTCATCCACACTGGGATATTATCCTGTGAGCCCATCTTTGCCTCACAGAGTTATAGCCCCAGAAGCCAACTCAGGGGTCATAAAGACAATCAACTAGGCACAGTGATTTAGCATAAAGCTGTAGCACTAGCTCCCTCAGAGAGGAGGAGAGACACACTAGGACAGTCTCCTCACTGACCCTACAGTGCTCATCTAGCTGACAGGCAGTTGCAAGGATTACGCTGGGGACAAGCATCACTCAGACTTACGCTGGCGTTACAGCCTCCAGGTAATGGTGAGAATACAATCTAACTGGAAGCATGGGAATGTTCTTTGTTCAGTCTCTGATATGAGGACGTCTTCTATAACAGAGTTTCATCCTCTCTACTTTGGAGTGCAAAAGGCATTCCCCATGCCTTCTTTCTGCTCAAAGTCACCCGTGAAGCAGAAATAATAGAAAGGAAAATGAAGTTTCCAAAAGAGGACAATACTGTCTTGCTAATATTCTCTTTTTCTAAATCTGAATGAGACCACCTTCCCTATCAACAGGGTCCCTCTCACCTGGAGTCATTTTCCTGGAGGGACAGACGCTCTTCCCTGAAGTGCATGATCTCCTGCTGCTTCTCCTGCAAGTCTTCCAAAAGCTGCTGCCGCCCCATTTTCTGCTGCTCCACTTCCTTCTCCAGCTCTTGAAGCCGGGATTGAGAGGAGAGCAGGGCCTCCCTCAAGCATTCTGTTTCCTGGGAGTGCCCTGGTGGGCAGAACACAGGAGAACATGGTGTAGCATCAAAGCTCAGCAAGGACAGGAGCCAAAACATACCTGGCCTGCGGGCCCAACTTAGAAGAAGGGTAAGAAGGCTCTGTACCAGTAGGCAAAGTGTTTGGTTCACTGTATCCCACATACACTGGGGGCTGTGTGCCTCTGTTTCTACGGTGTCCTGATGCTCTGATTTATTATGGTCTCCTTTGTTCTTAAAGAAGATATTCTGGTTTCTAAAGCTCACCATTTTCTAGGTGCACACATACCATCTGTTCAACAATCCATTTGAATTTTGCCGGAATCAACAAGATTTCTTATCTATGGTTTTTAGAATGTATTGTATTCATCATTTTAAAAATGTGGCTATTTGTCCTTTTCTGGGAAGGCAGCATCTCTCTAATCACATATTCTCAAAGATGATCAACAGTGACCCCGATGATAAGGCTGCGGATTCAGGTAGTCCTCTGGGGTCGAAATTACCTGGGCCCAGAAAATTGTACACACTTAAAACTCTTATAATTTTCTTACCTGTGAGACCTATTCTGGTTTTTCCAAGCCTGCAGTGGTAGTTTAATTGCTCTGTTTCTATCCATTAACTTTTGTTATCTTTCCCAAGCAGGGGAACTTCCCTCCCTAGCCTTCTCACTTGGAAATGGCTAATTTAGAAATATCTCTCAACGTCTTTTGCCTCCTTCATTCTGGACTTAATCCTAAGAATCTTTAATTCTTCATCTTTTTATGGCTATTTACTAAATGTTTGTAAGTAAAAACAATTTGTTACTGGTTTGAGCAAATCAATTAACATGAAAATCAGCTGTCTCCAAAGCCAAATGGGAAATGACACCAACCTAAGGATGCCCACCCAGTAGAACTGGGAAAGTTGTAGAGGAGACTTGCTAGTGCCTCCCAACACAGTTATAGGAGTACTGATCAGAGAACAGCCTGAGTATATGAGTGAAGCGATGTGGTATGAGTCAGAGGACTGGCAGAGCAGGACCAGGAGGGAAATGCGGAGCAGCAGCAGTTTGGAGATACATGACAGGGAATACAGGCGTATGCGTTCTTTCCCTTTGTAGGGTCCAAATCAGTCATGAGTGAAAATAGATAAATCACAGCCTGTGATAGGTTAGATCTAGCATGCCCTCCAAAAGTCTAATGTGTTCCGAGGTGGGACTCCTGGGAGGTGATTGAATCACAGTGGTGTTATACTCAGCAATGGGTCAGTCCACTGATGAGGTGAGAGCTGAATGCACTGTTAGGAGGTAGGATATGGTTGGAAGAGGTGGGTTACCGGGGCACATCTTTGGAGGGACTATCTCTCTTTTCTTTCTGCTTTCTGGGTGCCCTGAGGTGAGCAGCTTCCTCTGCCATACCCTCCCCCCACGACATTTCTGCCTCAGTGCCAGAAGACCATGGACTGAATCCCCTTTAAAATGTGAGCCAAATTAAAACTCTCTTTCTTTAAACTGAGTGTTGGGTATTGTGTCCAGTAACAGGAAAGTGGACTAATATACATCCCAAACTGACAAGTTGACAGCTGGTGACTCTTGATATGTTCAGGTGGACTTTATAGAAGCAGTGGACTTCCTAGTGCCAGTAAACCCAGAGCCTCAGAGACTAAGGGTCCACGAGGTTTCTCTGGGTGTGGCTCTTTGTAGACTAAGAATAGCTACAAGCATCTTGGATCTGGGTAGCTATTGCTTTACTTCTCCAATTGGTGATTTATGTGGTCAGGGAACAAAGAGACCTAGGAGTCAACCACAATTTGTGATTTTTGGCCACTCACCTCTAGAAATGTGACTCAGCTGAACCTGAAGCCTCCTGTTTTCTTCCCTGAGGACTCTATTCTCATTGTAGATTTGAGGCATGGACTCCATTCCTTGACTGTAGACATGAGAGGTGGATCCTGTCTCAGAAAACATACATTTGGATTAGAGATGATTTTAAAAGTTTTCCATTCTGTGTCTCCCAAAGATATGAAGTCCCAACTCAGAATGAAGTACTGGGACTCAAAGCCTAGGACTGAAAAAAACCACAATGGTCTCATTGGTTGTGAAAAGTGGACTCAACTCTCGCTTGTGTGCGCCTATCTTCAGTGGATTCTTTGCATACAATTATCACATGCTACAGATGTCATTGTGCTAGAGAGCAAGCACATGGGGAAAAGCGGCTTCCAAGTAACAGCAGCTTGGGTATATAAATGCCCAAGGACATCTAGAAAATGGGAGGCCCCTTTCAGACACGGAAAGTGACAACCTGCCAATCATAAGGACATAGAGGATCAACCAGCAGTTTGTAAACAGATTAAGGATGAGGTGAGAAGTCAGGAAACCTAGTTCTGCATTGTGGAAAATTACCCTCTAAACTCGGATACGTTCTTAAATTGGAGTAACAGTACTCACCCCACCCCATGGCTGGACTATCTACAAAGAACAAGTGAAGTAAAGCAAATCCAAAGTCCTTTGAGGACTGTGAAACTCTGCCTAAGGGCCTTTGCTTCAGAAGCTCCCTAAATACAGCAAGAAACAGGACAAGCTGGGCCCCCTACCACTCCCTCGAGCAGTGGAGCTGAGCCGGTGTTCCAGCTGCTCCCGCAGGCGGTCATTGATGCAGATGGACTCTTCCAGGCGCTGGCGCAGGTTCCGGATCTCGCCCAGATGCTCTTCCAGCAGGTCAGCTCCTGCAGCCATCCCATCAGTATGTGGAGAGCAGTGGGAAATGAAAATCTAGTTTACTGAAGGTGGGGTACAGAGCATGACAAGTAACCTCTCCGCATGATCTCTAAATACCACCACCCTTCTGCCAACTGCATCCTCTCAAACAGGCACCCAGGAGCCCCAGGGAACTTGTGTAAAGAGTAAATTGCTTTTCAAGAACAGGATGGTCCTTTGCTAAGGAAATTCCATGGGTCTTCTCCTACACAGAGGTCTGGAAAGTGAAACAGAGTGTGACATGTTTTACAAAAATACTGATGCCTCTGGACAGGGCCTGCCTACCATTTGGAAAGGTGTGGGTTTGAAGATGATATTGACTCTGACTTTCTTCTAGTACCTTCCTTCTGACTGAAAAATGACTGAATATTTTTTAGCAAGGGACAAAGTCCTTCCTTTACCCTTACAGAGAAGGCGTAAGGTAAGAGTACATGACCTTCAACTTACTCTATGTGGTTAATGACTGGTACTGAATGCTTCCATCAAATTACTTTGAGGAGGAAGAAAGGACAGCCTACGTGCATCTAGGGATCTGAGGTTGCTTGGAGATGAAGAAGAAGCACCCACAAGGAAAGGAAATAGATGTTGAAAGGTAGGAGAGATGCTAACAACAGACCAGATCGATTATACCAGTTTGCTTTGGGTTCAGTCTTTTTCTGAAGATGACAACCATCTCACTGTTAGAACTGAACTACATCCCTACATGGCTGCTAACCTATGCTCCTCTACTTGGTGCAACTGGATTTTGTACACGGGACGTGTATATGGTTGGGGGGTCCTGTGTCCCTTTCTGTAAAACTCCTGATATATGGGAGAAATACCCTGTATGTGTCTGTGCCTGGTCTTCTAGAAAGGTCTGCGAGAACAGGGTATTAAGAGGTCAGGGAGCAAAAGAGTGAAGAACATAAATGTGACGACATAGGAGGTGAGTCCCTGACTCTCCACATCCCTGCTGAACACAGTGGCCTTGGGCAAGGAGAAGGACAGGACACACTTGGAAAGATCAAGCACTGGGTTAGCCCTTTCCTCTTACTCATACTCCAATGCCAGAGATTAGAGGAGGGAAGAAAAAAACCCTACCCAGGGAAGGAATAAACTGAATAGTCATTTCAAACACTGGTCCTCTCAGCTCTGTGCTTTACCTGTGGGTTTGGAGTTAAGCTGGTACACCGAGGAGCCTGAGGAAATGTCCCCAGACACACTCCCTTTCTGAGGCCTCATCATGTCCCACTGACCACCGCTACTCAGGTACCCAGGTTCCAGGATTCTGCCCAGTTCTATGGTGCCCCGTGGAGGAGAGTGAGGCTGTGCAGGATTGAGGTAGTGGGAAGAGCTAGCTTCCGAATGGTTGTTTGGCAATGCAGCTGCGGAAGCAGAAGGAACAGTGGTGACACCTGAGCAGAAAGAAACAGAAGTGAGAAACAGAGTGTCAGGAGAGAAAAATCAGCAAAGAAGTGTATGATGGCTTTGAATGGAGACTTCCTGGGGACATGTGGGATGCTGGAGATCCCAGTCCATGCAGGGTACCAGTGAGATGAAGATTTATTATCTAGAGGTATAACTCACTCTTTGTATTCTCTTGGCATAAGGTGCCAAGAGGTCAAGGCTGTGTCAAGGAAAATCACCTGTGTACACAAAGGAACAGTCCAGGGGTCCCACTCCTAGCTTCTACTATAATTGCTCATGACAGAGTCCAGGGAAGTTGCACTTGCTGCTGAATTTAGAGGTCAAGAGTGTAATGGAATACAGGATTGAAGATATCTAAAGCAGGACTATCTGTTTACCTATGTGCATTTGCTTGCCCCAGAAAATAACCAGTCCTTGTTTCCCTTCCTCTTTTTAGGTTTTCAGAGGAGAAAGGGAATACAGAATCTACTCGATATGGCTGGATATGGAGGCCTAATTGTTGCAAGCTGAAAAAACTCATGACTGAGGCTTGGAAAGCCCTGTAACACTAAGTAGTG
>RJWT010041665.1:0-12279 GCA_004365215.1 Cuniculus paca
CCGGACACACTGGCCACTGTCCAGCAGTGACTCAGGGCTCCTCTGTCTGCTGCTCCTCAGACACTGCCTCTTGATCGCCCTGCCGAGTTTGCCTTTCTATTTTTCTCAGAGTCCATGGATCTTGGATTTGGGCGTTTACTGCTCTCTTTTTAGACAGCTGCCCCCAGGATTTCCTCAGGTAGCTTTCCTGCCCTTACCTCGCTCTCCTCTCCGGGACAGCTGCTCCCCTCACGGGCCCAGTGTGCCATTTCCCAGGAGCGCTGTGGGCGGCTCACTGCGGGTAGCTGCTGAGGCCCACATTTCTAGCACCTGTGTCTCCTGGGCACCCAGGGGCCCTGTCCTCAAGGTTGGGGACTGTTATGGTTGATACCTTGTGTCAACTTGAGCAGTTTGGAGGTTTGGCTGGGAGACTCGGCAGGGAGCCAGGGTTCTTACTCTGTAAGTGTCCTCATCCTGTGCAGAGGAGGGCGGGGATGTTTTGTGAGTGCAGCACCTGCCCTGGAGGGGTGTGGCCTGTGTACAATGTAGGGGTAGAGAAGAGGCTTGCCTTTTGCCCGCTTTTGCTCTGGCTGCTGCCTTGAAGTGTTGCCCTGGTGCCATGCTAACCTGCTTTGGAGCCAGCTGATTATGGACTGGGACCACCAGGAACTGTGGGCTGAACGGACCTTTTCTTCCCTAATTTTGGGTGTCAGGTGTTTGTCCTGGAGACGAGGGAAAGTAACCAAAACAGGGACTTTGGAGATCAAGGAAGGTCGTGAGCTTGCATGATCGCGTGATCAAGGCTGGCCCCGAGAAGAGGGGACTTGGGCACACAGAGACCCCAGGCCAGTGCGGAAGGCAGCGACAGACCAACCCTGCCTTTTATGTCAGAGCACAGCCCCCAGTGGCCGTGCTCCTGGCCTGACAGTGATGGCGTTGATGTCATTTTTGGGTCCCCTGGCTTTTGGGGGTCACATTTTTGTCAATTAGCCTCCTGGCAGTTTCTGGCTGTGTGCTGGTCACTGTGCCTTGGCTGTTCCCGTCGCTGGACTTTTGGGGGTGGGGTTTCCTTTGCAGGACTCTGTGCTTTGTTTCAGTGCGCAGTGTAGGCACTGCGATTCTTTTTGGTCTTCTCGTGGCTGTTTTTGAAGCTCGCTGATGCTGATCTCGGGGTTTTTGCTCTAGGTTTGGCCTGGCCCTGCTGTGGCTCTCTTGGCTGCCCAAGGGACCTGCAGGTCTGTCAGCACTGCTGCTCAGAGCAAATATCCCCAGCCCCTGACCCCTGGGAGCCATCAGATTGCAGCTGCCCAGGGTCCCTGGGGTGCAGTGCTTATGTTAGGGGCGACTCCAGGAACCAGGACTCTTGAGGACTGTGTGGCCTCAGCATCTCTGCAGCTCTGCTCCATCGGCATAGGCATTCAGAGCCCTGGTCTTGTCCTCCTTAACCCAACAGGGCTGCTGTGACCTGCTGGTGGCCTCTCCCTTCTGGGCCTCTTAGGCGGGACAGTGTGATCACAGAGTGTCATGAACATGTGCTCCTCTCCTGGGACTCACATCTTCATGTTGTGCCATTTATGAAAATGACTGATTCTTGCATTTTCTGTTTCTAGCTTTTCGGGCAGGAGGGGAAATCCAGGCTGTTTCTCCATGGTGCAAAAGTAATCAATTTTCTTCCTTCTTTTTTTCCTTCAGCACTGGGGATTGAACCCAGGGCCTTTGTAAAGAGTTACTATCCCAGCCAGGCATGGTGGCTCACGCCTGTCATCCCAGCACTCAGGAGGCTGAGACAGGTGGATCATTGGGAGTTCAAGACCAGCCTGGGCTACAAAGGGAGCTCAAGGCCAGCCTGAACAGCATAGTGAAACCCTGTCTCAAAAACAGGGCTGGGGATCTAGCTCAGCGGTCTAAGCACCTGCCCGGCAAGCGCAAGGTCGTGAGTTCAATCCCCGGTGCCAAAAAAAAAAAAAAAAAGAGCTACTCTCCCTACCCCTTTCTTAACTTTTTATTTTTAGATAGGTTCTTGCTAAATCACTAATTTGCCAGGCTGGCCTTGAACTTGCAGCCCTCCTGCCTCAGCCTCCCAGACTCCTGGGATCACTGGCCTGTGCCAAGTCCCAGCAGCCAGTTCCTTTGGATGAGCACAGGCTGTTTGCCGGCCCCCAGGAGGGTGCTGTGGACATTCCCACCCAAGGGTGAGTATGTTCCTTGGTCACATGGTGAAGTGATCTCAGATCCTTTAGTATTAACCCCTGAACTGCTCTGCAGACAGTGCGATGGTCCCTGCGCCCTTGGGGCCTCACCATGTGGCAGTGGTGACCCTGCACCCTCGGGCCTCGTTGCCCTCATTGTCCTCGCTTGGCTGCTCGGCCATTCTCCCTCCTATGTGCTTGCAGACGCCTCCCCCGCCAGATGCCTCGGGAGCCCAGGGGCCCTGAAGGTCCCCAGGGGTGGCGAGGTGCCGAGACCACGGCTTCTCCCTGAGTCGGGTCCCTTTCCGGTCTCCCAGGGCCTGTCCGCGAGCTAAGCCAGAGGCCGCTAGGAGTGGGACTGGGCTCAGGTGAGCAGCTCACCCCCACCGAGCTCTGGGCCGCCAGCCCACCTGGCTGAGGACCTGTGCTGACGCTGGCGGGCGGGGTGTCGGGGAGCTGCCCATACCGGCCTGGGCTGGATCTGAGCTGACTTGGCGCTCTCCTGTTCCTCCCGAGGGGCAGACGGCTTGTGGCAGGCGCCTGGCCCCTGGGAAGTCCCAGGCCTGGCAGTGCTGTGACACCCCGCTGATCATCTGTGCCCCCAGGGTGCTCCTCTGTCCCTAGACATGCGGCTGGGCAGGCTAGGCCTCTCTGTCTACCCGAAGACCCCAGGCTTTGCCCCTCCTCACACCATCGCCCCCAGCCCTGTCTCTGCCCCTCCGCCCGCAGCCCTGCTGTCTGCCCTCTGCCCGCAGCCCCACACGCCAGCACAGGTGCGTGTCCACTCACACCTCACCAAGTCCTCAGCCCTTCTCGCCTGTCCCCCAACAGGCACGTGCTGCCCACGTGAGAGCCGTGGCATGTGAGGGGTGAAGTTTGGTTTTTGGACTCTTTTCCCTCACTGGACCACAGCCAGGAGGGAGAAACAGGTCACTGCCCGCGGGGCTTGTGCAGGACGGGAAGCTGAGGCTGGCTGTGGAGGCTGAGGAGTGAGGGTGGCCGGGGGCCTCAGACCCCATCCTCCAGGGCTGGGCCCAAGCACTGGATCCCCAGCCTCCCAGCTACGCTAGTGCCCTATGCCACACGCAGGAGAGGGGAAGTGGCTCAGGGGATTTCCAGACAGGCTGAGGCTGATGTCCTGCAGGACACCCTGTGTGTCACATGGGGGTTTGATGGACCTGCTTTGTGAGGCTGGATAGGGCCTGCCCCACCTCAGAGCAAAGGTCTGGCACCTGCTCGGGCCTCAGTGCCGTCTGCCAGGGCTGTCCCAGAATACCTGCTGCAGCCCCACCGGCCACCCCAGGCCTCAGGGTGCCAGCCTCCCCCCCTCCAGGGATGGCATCCCAGCAGCCAGGTGGAACCCCGGGGAGGAGCCGAACTGACCTCTCTCTGCCCATTCCAAAATCAGGGAGACCTAGCAAGCCACAGCTAGCAAGGGGTACTTGGAGGACCAGGGTCCAGCTTCTTCAGTCAGCCTTTTGTCACTGAACCCAGCTGGCTGGTGCTGGGCTGCGGGGACATTGCACTGAGGAGTGAGTGGGGACCGGAGCCGACCCCACCCCGAGGAGTATCCCTGTACCCCAGAACCCCATGAGGTCTGAGGCCCTGTGAAAGCTCCCCAGGGTTTGCCAGGGGATGAGTGAATGGGGATGCCCCAGTCCTCTCTGGAAATCCCCAGGGGCGCAGTGGGCAGGGCTATGGGTTCCAGGAAATGTTGGGGGAGGGGACCCCCTCACCACCCTCTAGCTGTGATGCGGGAGCCTGAGGGGAAGTGAGTGTGAATTGGGGGAAAACGAGGTCACTGGAGGATGCTGCTGGTCCAACAGAAGCTGGGGCAAACAACAGGAAACCCAGGTGTCTTGAACCCGTCAGCAGGCCTGCTCTGGGGCTCTCTGGGCATGCAGAGGGAGCTTAGGGTGCTGGAGAGACTCCTGCTGGGCCTCGGCGAGGCTGGTGGCTAGGAGGCGCCCCTGCTCTCCCAGCCCCTCCTGCCTCCTGCAGAGCCCCTACACTGAGCCCGCGGCCCCTCCCAGACACAGGGTTAGTCCTGCCTTTCAGGGTGGGGGCAGCACCCTCACCCACAGGGCAGCAGTGGCTGAAGGATACTCCTGGGTGTGGAGGACACCTGGATGGCTCTCCTTGAAAGGAGAGCGGTTGTCTCCATCTCTGCTAAACCTGGCCCTATCTCCATGTACTGATAGGTACAGAGCTGGCTAGGACTTCCCCTTATCCTTTCAGTTCAAGCAATGCAAATTGGTCTGGCTGAGGTGCTGATGTGCAGTCTTTGAAGCAAGGGACAGGTCAGCGTTACCCTGCCCCGTATCGCCCAGAAAACATGTGTGAGCTGGGCGGGAAGCAGAGCCAGGTTCCCTGCTGTCGGCTGGGACCCAGCCTTGAGATAAGAGGCTGTGACTTTCCAGGGCATAAAAAATTACACATCAGAGCTGAAGCACCGACCCCGAAACATTAGACACCACCTCAGTGTGTCATGCGGATCACTCCGCCTGCACGCCCTTCTCCCTGCGTGTCACAGGGGTGACTTCAGTCTCCTGCCCAGCCCGGCTCACAGCACTCGCGTGCTTCCCGCCACTCTCACTGTCACTCATCCCCAAGCCACGCCCCTTTTCAGGAATGAACAAAACCCGGGTTCGGGCCTGGGTCAGGGCCTTTGTGCTGGTGAACCACCGTCTTGGCTGGGCTTAGGACCCCTTGGCTCCCCATAGCTATAAATAGGTCTTAGTGTCTTTATTCTTGCCGTGGGTTGGTTGTACTGGAAGTGATAGTTTGGAATTGACTTATTGGGAGTCCAATAACTTTCCCAAGGGATTACAAATACAAAGTTCCCAGACCCAGCTGAGAACCGGCAAGGACTCTCTGCACCCAGGGACCAGCAAGAGGCACTCATGGGAGCGGCGGGTCACTGGGGTGTGCCAGTGAGCAGGCCGCCTCTGCTGCTGTTGTAGTTTTGCTTTCACTTTAGCTTAGTTCCAGACCAGAGCCCTAGCTGCCGTCCTAGTGGGAAGCCCTTGTGCACCAGACCCCACTGGCCGTGCCTGAGGGAGTCCTGGCCGTGCTGTATCCTGACCACAGTCATGGGGGCTGTGCCAGGCTGGGGGGCGTCCTGACCGTGGTCATGGGGGCTCTGCCAGGCTGGGGACCTCGATGCTGGCACCCAGTACCTGAAGTCAACACCCTGAGACTGGTAAGTCCCCCAACTCCCTTCTGTCCACATCCCCCCGCCCCGGCACGCTCTAGTCCCTAAGTGACCCCCAGCCCTGTCCCCTCACTGGACCCCTGCTGTGGGCCAGCCCCAGGATCTACCCTCGATCCAGGAGGAGGTACAGGGAGGAGAGCCACCCACCCAGCAGATCCCTGCTCCCTGCACTTCCTGCAGGGGCAGGTGGGGCCCACAGGGAGGGGGCGCTTCCTGGGAAGGGGCTCTCGGCAGGGGCTCCTCTGTCTCCTTGAGCAGGAAGAAGTCCTGGGGCTGGCTGTGGGCTGGCGGCATCTCCGCCTGCAGCCCTGTGATAAGTGTGTTTGTGCAGGGAGATAGGGTCCGAGGGCTGGACTGGGTGGGAACCAGCTCCCTGCGAGGGTGGCTTTCTGCCGTCTGTGGGGCCCAGAGTTAGCCTGGAGGAGGGTCCCGTGAGATCCAGGCCCAGAGCAGCCCTGTCCCCTTCTACACTGTCTGCACCTGCAGCCAGCCTGGCTCGCTGCCCCCTCCCAGGGGACAGTGGGGCAGCACAAACCCACAGGACCCCAGGGGTGGCTCAAGGCTGCCCGGGAAGGTCCCTGGGGTGAGCACTCTCCCAGCTGCCAGGTCCCAGTGTGGCAGGCATGGCGCGGAGGCTGAGAAGGCCCGTCCTAGTCTGCTCCCAAGCCTGTCCAGGTGCCAACTCGGCCATCTCCCACCACGGCGCTGCCAGCCCGGGAGCTGTCGCTTCCTGTCTGCTCTGCGGGGAGACTGAGACCCGCAGACAGACAGGTGCCCCCATCCGACATCTGTCCCCTGCCCGGGTGCTGTGCCTCCTCCTGCTGGCGTCCCCCCAGTGCACCCCTGCACAGCCTGCATGCAGAGAGGAGGAGTTCCCGGCGGGCTCGGAGTGTTGCCCCAAGTGTGGGCCAGGTAGGAGCCCTGGAGGGCCCACGCTGGGCCAGGCTGGAACCCCTGCCCTGCCTGCCCCCAGCACCCTGTCCTTGTGTTTCTGGCGTCAGGTGGCACACAGAGAGCAAAGGGCTGCAGCCCTGGGGCGAACTCTGCAGCCTGGACTTCAGCCTGGGACCCTGGCCCTCCCTTGCCCAGGGGTGGGCTTGGGGGGTGGGGTGGCCTGCATGAGCCCAGGCTGAGGCTGAGAGGAGGACAGGGTCAGGCCCAGGAACCAGGAGGCCTGCCCTGCCCCAAATGCAGGGGCATTGCTGGAAGGCCACAGGGCCGTGGGACCCCTGGGGACAGCTAGGTGACCTGCGGTCCTTGTGGGTGGTGTCACATGTGCTGGGGGGTGACGGGTGGACCCCGTGGCCTCCTGCTGCTGAGCTCTGTCACCCCGGCTGCAGGTTTCCACGTGAGGCGACTGTGCAGTGAGGTGACGGGCACAGAGTGCTCGCCCTGCCCACCGGGGACCTACACTGCCCACCCCAACGGCCTGAGGCAGTGCCTGCGCTGCCAGGACTGTGAGTTAGGTGTGTACCATCTGTGCCCACAGGCCAGAGCCTGGGCGCCTGCCCCGGGGCACCCTGCTCTGTCGCCTGGGCCTCCTGAGCCACAAGCTGCCCTCAGATGGAGAAGCGGAGGCCTCACGAGCCACTCAGAGCCACCTCCCGTCTTCTCCGTCCTCGTTCCCACAGCTGCACATTCGCAGTGGGGATCCTGCTCCCAAGTGGGGTGGGCCAAGGCCCAGGGCTGCAGGCGAACGGGAGATGCAGGCTCTTTGGCCATCTGCAGATCCCCACTGGCAGGCCAGGGCTGGCACCAGTCCTCTGTCTCCCTGCAGGAGAGGCGTGCAGCACCACTGGGGGCCAGCACAGAGCTGTGGTGCTCAGGGAGGGGCTGAGGGGAGACAGTGGGGGTTGTGACCCCTTGGGGTTCAGGAGGGGCTGGGGTTCAGACCTCAGGTTTCACCGAAGCTCTCTGACCACAGCTACCCGGCTGGGTAGCACTTGTCTGATTGGGCCTGGTGGGGATCTGGGTGGCCGGTGATGCTGCCCCCCAGGAGGAACGAGGTGGGCAGGGCCTGGCAGCCTGGATGGAGGCCATCTGTGGGCTGGGCTGAGGCAGCCGGGACCTAGCTCCTGAGGCCCCCACTCCGGAGCCCACTCTGTAGCTCCAGGGTCCTGTCTGGGCCTCAATTTCCCCACAGCACTGGCTCCCCTCACGGGAGGCCCTTCTGGGCTTGTCCTGCTCTCAGCTATCCCTGCTGCCACTGTCCCTCGTCCCTCATGGGACTCACCTCTGTTTCAAGTACCCTGGACGCCGTGTTCTGCCTGGCAGGGCAGGGCCAGGGCCCGACATGCACGCAGACCCACAGGGGTGCACCCACTCATCCAGTGCCTCCCCAGACCCCTCCAGCCCCAGCCACACAGCTGTCCGGTCCGGGCAGCAGAGGTGGCAGCCGCCACCCAGCTGCTCTCTCAGCTCCTTCTCTGGCTCAGACATGGGCCTGGTGACCAGGAAGAAGTGCTCCAGCACCCAGGACACCGTGTGTGACTGCAGTCAAGGCCACTTCTGCAAGGCCCAGGAAGGGGACCACTGTGTTCTGTGTGAACCCCATAGCACCTGCCACCCCGGCCAGAGGGTGAAGGAGAGAGGTGAGCCACAGGGGCACAGTCACCCTCATCCCCAGGGCCCTGGACATCATGGGGGCTGGCTCAGGGACCTGGGAGGGGACAGACATTGTGGCCAGCCGAGGTTGTCCTGTCCCAGCTTTGTCCTAGGAGGAGGAGAGATGAGGGAAGGAGGGGAAGGATGGTAGGGGGAGGAAACCACCCTGGTGACTCTGGAGGGGCTGGGACCCTAAGTCTCCCCGTCTCCCTCTGAGGTGCCAGGAAGGGTGGCATTGGCAGGGGCTGATGGGGCAGCTGATGGGCAATGCCAGGACCACTCTGAGTGACAGTCCCTTCCCCAGCCAGCACCATGGCAGGACTGAGGCCCAGCGGGGCCGAGGCTCCCCTGCTGCAGGATTCCCAGCTCCACCTGCCTGGCGACTAGCCCTCTGCCCACCTCCCGTCTCCCCAGGCACCAGCAGTCAAGACACGCTCTGTGCCGACTGCCCGCTGGGCACCTTCTCACCCAATGGGACCCTGGACCAGTGTCTGCCCTGGACCAGGTAGGGAAAGCCTGCACCCGGACACCAGCCCCTCCCCAGCAGAAAGGGTCCCAACTCCCACCCTGGACCTGCAGTGGGGCGCTCCAGCTGCCCTGCCCTGGTGCGGTGGGGGTTCTGGGCTTCCTCTCCCACCTGCAGCTCTGCCTGGTCCCCTTCCTCCCTGCCGTCCTGGGCTGCTGCCTCCCCCCTCTATCTCCTCAAAACGGGGAACAAGCGGACAGACAGGAGGTCACAGCCTGAGCTGCTGACCCAGAGCCGCACTGAACCATGGCCCCAGGTGGCGCTGTGCCAGGCCTGGGTGCCCACGGCCCCCTCTCTCCTAGGTGCAGTGGGTGGTTTCAGAGGGAGACAGAGCCGGGCACCAGCAGCGAGGACGTTGCCTGCTCCGTCTCAGGACTCTCTGTTTTTGTGGTCTGTCTCGTGGTCGCCCTCATCGTCGCTCTCACTGGGCTTTTCCCGGTCATCTGGATATGGAAGAAAAGGAAGAGGTCATTGGGTGAGCCTGGCCGCCCCTCCCGCCGCTCTGTGTCCTGCTCGGGCCCAGGGCACTGTCAGGGTCAGTGGCGCTGTCAGGGTGGCCGTGGCTAGCTTCCTGCTGTGACGAGTCTGCATATCACAGGTCTCCTGGTGTGGGGGAAGACCCTGACTTGGGCCACCCCTGCCACCTTGACCATGGAGCCTGGTGCCTTTTCGCTTGGGGGCGGTGGGGAGCCCAGGCAGCCCTGCTCCACTGGAGGGTCAGAGGTGACCTGCTGGGGCCAGGACTGTGTCCTGGAGAAGTGTCCTGTGTCCTTTGTTCCTCGGGACACTGATCGGGGCACCAGAAGCCAGCTGTGCAGCTGGCCTGGGCAGCCCCATGTGCGACCTAACATGAGCGTTCTCACCCTGGGTCTCCGGGTGCAGAGAGGTCTGGGGGTCTGAGGCAGGCCAGGAGTGGCTGGGCCCGAGTGCCAGCCCTAGTAGAGTGGGGTCCACTTTGCTCTGTGGTGTCCTCCCTGTTCCTGGATGACTGGTGACTTACAGGGACATGGATGGGCTGTGACGGCTGGGACGGTGGCCTCCTGAAGAACGGGCCGGGCAGGGAACTGTGTGCCTAGCCTGTCTCACTTGCCTCTGTGGGTCAGCCTCGGGATTATACCGCAAAGCCCAGGCTGGGGTCCCCCCTCACTGTATGCCTGTGTCCCGGGCCAGCTGCTCTGGCCCCTCCTGTGATGGGGTTTCTCTGTATTCCAGGCTTCCCGGCCTCAGTGACCATCGTTGCCCAGGTACCATCACCCCCGCTTCCCCCGAGTTGATTTCTGGGCTGTGTGGGGGGCTGTCCTGGCTGTTGGGGGCTCTGAGTCCTTAGTCTACCGCTGAGCCAGCCCCTCACATTGAGGGCAGCAGCAGGGCCGGGCCTCCAGGCCGTGGCTGCACACCGCACACACTCTCCGCTTTCCGGCAGGGGGAGAAGCGGGGCGCAGCAGAGGAGCCCGAGGTTACCGAGGCGCTGCAGTCCTGTCCCGACGTCAGCACCGTGGCTGTGGAGGAGACGGCTCCTGTGTGCAGGGAGAAGGACCCCCACCGCTGACCCCCGGGCTGGGGGAGCTGCGGCTCGGTTCTCGGATGGCGCCGCCTCTGGGCCCTGAGGTGGCGCGGTGGCACTAAGGTTCCCACAGGCTGTCGCAGCCTCAGGTGGGGCCCAGACTCCTCCAATCAGCCCTGGTGCAGACCAAGCCTGTCATCACCCAGGAACCCGGTACCACGGGACGGTGCAGTGGCAGCCGCTCTGACTCCAGTCCTTGCTCCCGGCTCTCCCAACTGCTCGCTCATCCTGGCTCCTGTCCTGCCTGCTTCCTGGAGCCTGGTCTTGCTCGTCTGTTGGCCAGCCCACAGCTCAGGCCGTCCCAGGGCCGGCTGGCCATGGAGGTGGCATTAAACCCCTCTCCTGTTTTATGAGATCTGTTTGTACCCACATATCTCATCACTGTATAAATACCATCTCATCAGACCTCCACCCGCCGATACACCCACCTGCACTGTGATGGCTCGGGGGCCGCCACACAGGGCTGGGACCACCGCTCGGAGCGTCCTCTGGCAGGAGCTGCGCCCCTTCCGTTGGCTGCTCCCTGACTCACTCCTGGACCGCGGGATGACCTTGGGCTCCTCCGTGTGCTCACTGGGATCAACTTCACTCTTGTCCTCGTTTTTGTCCTGGGGTCTCTGTGGGCTCCTTTCCCACAGGGTCTTGGGTTCCTCCGGCGTGGCCTGTCCCCACAAGGACTTCCTGCATTCCTGGCTCGGCTGGCTCCTCCCCACCCGGCTCTGGGGTCTCCTTTCTCCTGAGAGTGCTGGTTGCTTTACGGAGGATGGGGCGTGGGGGCCAACCCCGGATGGAGTCCTGGGCCTCAAGCATGCTAGACAAGTGCTCTCCCATTGAGCTAAACCCAGGCTTTTTGTTTGATTTTTTAAAAATTTACTTTGAGGCAGTGTCTGGCTAAATTGCCCAGGCTGGCCTTGAACTTCCGATTCCCCTGCCTCACACTGCCCTGTGGGCAGGGTTGCAAGTGTGGACCTCTGCACCCGGGGTAGCTGTGCTCATTGTGGGGTGTCCGGGCCTCTAGGAATTCACCGTGGACAGATTTAGGAACCTTACTTCCACACGTGTGCGAGCACAGGCATGCAGGTGTGCGGAACTGATGCGTGGCCCCACCTAGATGGGACTCGAGTGTGCCGTGCGCGTCTTGCTGGACATTGGCGCGTGTGGGTCCCTTGCCAGATGCAAACCTGGCCCCTTATCCAGACGCTGTTGGGTGTGCTTGGTCAGTGTCACAGCTCCTCGGCAGGCCGAGTGCTGTTAGCTGCTGCTTTCTGCCTCAGGGTTTGTGGTGCAAACACTGCAGACCATGCTGCAGCTTAATTTTTATCTTGTCTTTCTTTTTAAATATGTCTGTTTGATCATTTGAAATGTAATTGTATTCACTGCTTGAGTTTGACTTCTCTTTGCAGTTTCATTCCCACCCTTATTTTACCTCCCCACCTGACTCTTTACTGTCATCTGTCCATCTCCTATCTAATCTGGCTTCCTACTTTTTAGATCTGTGGAACATTAAAAAGACTTGAATGCTTATATTAGCGGCCCAGGAGGTCCAATTAAGAGGCAAGGACTGGCAGATCGTGTGTGCTGTCTACAAGGACCCTTCAGAATAAGATTCGGGAGCATCCACAGCACAGCTCGCTAGAGGCTGCTTCTGTGAGGCACAAGGCAGACGTCAGAACCGGGACCCCAGCAAGGTGTGGAAAAGGCCTCCTGGTGACACGAAGGGCTTCACCCACCAGGTCTCAGCAGTCTTGGGTGTCTGTTCACCCGTGCGAAGCCAGCCTGGCAGGACACATCTATCCTGGGATGGTGCTGGTCAACCCTGATCTGTTTTCTCCAAATCCTTCCCAGCAAACAGTAAAAGACAAAACCACTGAGTGGAACCTGGAATTTTTTTTTTTTTTTGTCAGCACCAGGGCTCCAACTCACGACCTCACGCTTGCTAGGCAGGTGCTTAGACCACTGAGCTAAATCTCCGGCCCTTGTCTTTTTGAGACAGGGTCTCACTATGCCGTTCAGGCTGGCCTTGAGCTCACTTTGTAGCGCAGGCTGGTCTTGAACTTGCAACGATCCTCCTGTCTCAGCCTCCCGAGTGCTGGGATTACAGGCATGTGCCACCAGGCCTAGCTTTGGAACCTGGAGCTCTATGACCTGATCCTGGGGAGTCAGTACCAGCGATAGGTGGGGTCAGCCTGTGATAACCAGGAAC
>RJWT010041666.1:0-12276 GCA_004365215.1 Cuniculus paca
TCTCATCCTTATTCCAATATTTGACACTCTGTAAGGCTAAAGACTCTTTCATATTTGTTTTTATAACTGATTAGAACCTGACACACTGTCATATATGGCAGTTAATGGAATAAACAAAAATTTACACTTTTATGGATAATAAAAACAGTGAAATTATTTTTCAGGCTATCCTAAGTTGTTCCTCTGTGGATACCTGCTCACTCCTACCACAATTGAGCCATATATCCGTCTTCAAGACACAGACCTACTAGGAAGAAAACTGACTAGTTTCCTTCGCACACCATGGCATGTATCTGAAATGAGGCATAGAGAGCAAAAGTTCTCATATAAAACATTTTCCAGGGTTAGAAATATCATGTGAATGTTTCTTTAAAATAAATAAAAAATTTGGAGTGGTATGTTGTCTTTGTTTTTAGCAGACTCAAGTTCCTAGCAGACTTCTGTTTATTTGTTTTCTCTGGGAACCAAGTAGCCGTACTACACCCAACCATGTATCATTTCAGGACAATGACTCAGAAAGCAGCACAGATGCCATGGCTTACCTAGTCCCTGAAAAATGCCTACCATGCAGGAAATGAAATAAGGTTCTTGGACTCAGCAGAAACGGGGTGAGGATAAAGAGGCTGCTTTGAATTTGTGGGCTTTCCCGGACTGCTTTGGAAACATCTCATGCAAATCCAAACAGTATCTAGGTCACAGATAGCTCTTGACCAGTAACTTCCGAATATACTTTTATTCCTCTAGTACACTTAGAGGTAGTAGGCCTATTTGGAGAAATAAAACAATTTGAATACTTTAGATAGTTTGATACCTTCCTACCGAGGGTAATCTTTCTTTTTCTTAATTGTCTGCCATTCTTGGAACCACTTCTAAGGTCCAACATTTTATTATGCTGAACAATAAATGAAATCTAGTCATCTAACCTTCTATAGACAACTTAAATATGCATGATCTGTTGTTCTAATTTATCTATCTATCTTAGTCCATCTTTTAAACCAAAAAATAGCTTGGTAGAAGCATAAATCTTATTATATTTGACAAAACATTTAGTCTGTAACTCATTACTTCAAAAGCCTGTGAGATGGCATCTGGAAACTTTCTCTTTAGTGTTGGTTATAATACACCAAAAGTACCTAGAATTCTATGGGACATAGACTGTCAGGAAATGTTGAGTGTATCATTTGGGGGGGGAAGTGAACAAGTTTACAAGAAAACTTCAAAATGCAAATAGAGGATTTAAGAGTATGCAAATTGGAAAGGATTTGAGAATGAGGGAGAATTTGAGAATAGAGAAATCAAGATGTAAAGCAAAGTTTTCATATTTACTTTGACCTCCTGGTTTGTATACTATTCTGAAAATGGAGCTGTTAAGTTTCTGCCATGACAGAGAAGTTTTTGGGGGAAATCCCATAGATGACCACAGGCTAAAAATGCACAGCTAAGAGGGGAGTTTCCAAAGGAGTTGGCTTTTGTCCAAGGCCCAGGTTGTTCATCCAATATGCCCCCTACAGTAGAAGCTTGCCCTAGTCTAGCATCATCACTTTTGCATAGAAAAAGGGAGTCAGTACTTGGAATCCTCAGGAAGGGAAGTGAACTGTGAAGATAAGAGCTTGACTTACTTTCAAGGGTCTCCACATACAGTTGAAGATTACCAGCCCAGATGAATTTGAGGCTAAACATTATGGCTTGCTCAGTCTTGGTTTCTCTGAAAACCAGCACCAACAAATGATGACAATATTGTCATGCAATACAGTTTTGTATCTTTTCATAATCTGTGATGAAGGCAACCATCTGTAGGAAGTTTTATATAAGCAATAGACATACAGAAAATGAAAAAAGAAAAAAAGCATTTCAGGCTATATACATCATGGGATTTTTGACATTGAGTACTTCACTGACATTTCAGTTTTCAGCATCACACTCCAGATAAAGTGTAAAAATGTTTTGTCCAGCAACAAGGACCCAGCAGTGGAACAAGGATGGAGTTTAGATTTGTATAGACTTGACTTGGACAATTCATTTAACCTTTTTGGACGTCTATTCCCTCATCTTCAAGTGAAAATTGACAATAACACTTTTCTCTTTCACTTTTTAAGACTGAATTATTTAGATGAGCAAACCAGACTATACCTTTGGAATACACATAATATGACATATTCATATCTCCAGTTCTTGGCAAAAAGTAGAGATTTATTAAGTGTTTGTTGAATGAATGAATCAGTGAAGGCATACGGAAACATAGTAAGTATAGGGCTGACTTGATAAATGTAAATGCTCAATAAATGTTAATTTTCTCTGGCTAAAGTAGCAGTGAGGTTATCCTCAGAATTTATCCTGAGGCATAAACAACTTCTTTCCTCCAATTCAGGACTTGAATTTTGGCTGAGATAAGGATTAGCAGAGATACATTGCCAAATGTGGGAATTTTCATTTGTCTACTTTCAAAAGAGTAATAAGGAGGGGACATGTAGAGAAGAAAGAATCAGATCATGACAAAGTACTTCACATGAATTAAATGTCATTTTTCTTCACTGAATTCTGTACTTATTAATAGGCAAAAAAGTGAATAATTTGAGTACTTAAATATTCCTTTAGATAGCTAATATTTTGGAGAATTTGTTCAATGTAAATATACCTCAAAATATTCCTCTTAATTAAACAGTTATTTGCCCTGTTTCATATGAAAAGTCTGAGTATATTATTAAATTGAAGTCACGTATGTATCATTCAATATTCTAGAAACTTATAAGTGATGTAATTCAAAAATGATTTAATGATTATTTACATATGTGATCATCTCATTACTTATATCATAAATAATGAACTTTTTGCTGAGATTATAAAAGATTATTATAACTTAAACTATGTATTTTATTTTCTAGACAAAAGAGACATTGATATAAAAACATTTCTAATGTACATCAAGTACTACTTTGAATTTCTACTTATAAATCATCAAAAATAAGAGCATAAAATGTAGCATATAAATTACATAGGAGGAAATGAATGCATAAATTAAATTTCAGTTAAAGGTTTCTTTTCAAATAATCAGCACAGGAAAAGATGAAATAATGTCATTTTCCTGAAGTTACTCTTTCATCCTTGAAGATAGACTTTGTGTTAGCAATCTTCGAGTTTGCTTTTTAGCAAGTCAAGACGTCACTGGAGTATTCATAAATCTTTTTACATGATGGAAATTTGAGTTAATTGGCATTTTGAATTCTCGATGTGATAACTCAGGACTGGCATTGATGTGTATGACTTTTTCAAGACAGACAAGCTAGGGCTATAAGAATGACTTGTATACCTAAGATACATAGTTTTGTGCTCCGACTACAAAATTCAAATATTACTGAATTCACAGATCAACGGATCACAGATTAAGTGGGGAATGGAAGTGGATTACAGGTGGAAAAGCATCAGTATTTTGAGGGTGGTGATGATAAAGAAGTAATGTAATTTTCCAAATAATAGGAGTATCTTTTCTTTATGGAATATCTTTTCTTTATGAATAGTAAAATACAAAATAAGTTATCAGTTCATATTCTTTAAGGCTGAGTTCCATAGTTTTTAAATTTTTTTTTTTTTTGTACTGGGGGGTCGAACCTACAACCTCACATTTACTAAGCAAGCACTTGAACTGCTGAGCTAAATCCCTGGCCCATTTTTTTGGTTTTTTTTTTTTGGTACCAGGTATCGAACTCACGACCTTGTGCTTGCCAGGCAGGCACTTGGCCACTGAGCTATATCCCCAGCCCCTTAAATTCAGAATTCAGAAAAATTAATCAGGAGGTGGACTTATATTCTGATCTGAGAAGGGAGATTGTGTCTTTACTTGACCTACTGGATTTCATCCTGCTCCAAGGAAGTGGCTACATATAATCTAATGGGTTGAGACCCAGACCACTGGATCTGGAATTATTTCCACTATTCTATGTTTTGCATTTGAAAATGGTGGATCTTTTCCTTTGCACATACTTTATGCTTATGAGTGTTGAACTGGTGCCTTCTCCCATTGATGGTGACATCAATGAAGTTTCTTAAATGAAATCTTTTAAAGTGGCTTTATCTCAATTCCTGAAGAGTCTCCGGTTTCTCACTGGGAATGGAAGTTCCCTCCAAAGCTACCCTGTCCTTGTAGGGCAGTGATAACTTGCTTAGCCTCTGTAAACCACTTTGCCTTAAGGGCAAGACCTGTCTTTATTTGCCACTCTCCACTATTCTTGCACAAACCCCTGCTCAATGCTTTCCAACCTGCCTTAAGTGTTACCCCAGATGATATTACTTGAGTGGGTTCTATGTTTCTCAACTAGATTCCCTTGTTTAGGTTGATATACCTATTCCCAGTTGCTGGGAAATTGGCTGCTAAGGCTCGAGCCATGTTTCCAGTGAATTCTGACTTACTCAAAGTTGGTCCTTTCCAGTGGAAAGGGCAAAATCAGAGTGGCTAATAGGAAGCTACCAAGAAAAAGAAAATTCCTTTGCGTTGTTTTGGGACAACTCTAAGTGACCCAGCCCAGTTTCACCCATAGCATCAGCTGAAGGCTGAAATGCAATCGAACTGTAGGTCAGTTTCTCCTGCCTAATCTCACCTTCTCAGTGAACCTTGTACATGCCACTCTCACATTCAGAATCTATGTCCAGGGAAGCTAGTTCAAGTTAGGGAAAATTGTTCATAAATCTGTAATTATTTAATTATGAATAACAGTTTTTCTTGGAAACTTTTGATGTTCTATCATATCCATCTCAATCTTAAGCATCAAAGTCATTCTGAATTGATAGAGGATCCATGGAGTCAGCACTTCATTCTAGAACCTAGGCCCCAGCTTTGTCTACTCTCTCTTTTCTTTTCTTTAGAGCATACTCCTCAGGTTCTGCTGCCTGAAAGTTGAGTCCATTACACTCAATACTCTAGGTAGACATGATGGTAACTCAACACCCAGATCCCACTGTAGTGCAGAGGTGCTCGTAATTTTAGTGTTATGTCTGGATTCTGGAATATTTATTGGCTCACTCAGAGAGATTCCTTTGCTTTCATAATTATGACACTCAATAGCTTACCAGAACCATGTTGCTAGGTACATAGAACTGTGAGTTGCCCTTTTAAGACTCATTTTAAATATTTCCAAAGCAAAGTCCCTGTATACTTCAGAAAACATGAAACTTTCAGAGATTCCATGTTTCTCCCATGCTACTTTATAACTCTATTGATTGCTTACCTGGTGCTCAATACTGTAATATGTAAGGTACTCAGGTTACTATTGCTTCTGAAAAATATCAACAACATCTCTATTTGATAGCATATAATCAAAATGTGCTATGATACACTTGCTGAGAACCACTTTTGAGACACAGCTTTATCAGTAATTGCTGTGTATGATATACTTTCAATGCATTTTATGCAGCTGATTTTAATAACTTCTCAGTTAATTCTAAAGCAAGCTACCTGAAACCACACTTTTGGGGGTGAAGTAGGGTGAGACCAGAGATTTTGGATCCAAGTATCTTAGGTAAGAGCTCTACCACTGAGCTGTACCTCCACTCCTGAACCAACACTCAAGTCCTGAATCAACATTTAAGTCATGTTGTCCAAAGTATGTGGAAGAATATAAGACCTTTGTAGCATGGTACCTGAAGAAGGCTAATTCACGTTTGTCTGCCATTCACATTTTCCTCCATCAAGTCGAACATGCACAATACACTTTCCCTAGAATATTCATATTGTCAAAACTAATGAATCAGCAGCTCTATGGCAGCATACTCCATAGTTTCTTAACGTATACTGAGAGATCCTGGAATCCGTGAAAAATTTACATCCATAGTCCCACCCCAGATCTATTAAATTGGGATTTGGAGGCATCCTACCTGGAAGGTATACATTTAACAAACTTCTGATGTACTTTTCAATGAGTGCTGATACTTAAGAACCAGAGTTGTCAAATGGGAATAGAGAAGCTGGAGGCCTGGTTTTTTGATTAGGGAAACAGTAAGTCTGGGACTTGGTATTTTCAAAATTTACCATTTTTTTCTTCTACTTTCTAGCAAATAAAAATTACCTCCTAGTATCTATGTCCCCCTTTGGATAAGCTCTTATTTCTGTTCCCCTGCACCATGCGCCAGAACTGCTCCTAATCATTTCTAGTGAAATCTCTATCATCGGATATTGTCCTCATCTGAGCATCAAGGCAGACATCTGATTTATCCAGCTTACACATATACAGAGAGTACCTGAGAGATCCTTGGTTTACCAGAGTAATTTTTATGAAATTGTCTTCTTTCTACCTTCCTTTGTTCTTCTCTCCCTCTCTCCATTTTCCCTCCCTCCCTCCTGCCTTTCCTTCCTTCCTGCTTGCTTGCTGTTTCATATGTGGGTGAGAAATTTCTAAGGACAGAGACACCAAATGGCACACAAATACTTCTGCAGTGTTAAGCCACTAAATAACTCTCCTCTACTCTACATTTCTTCACCTTTTAAAAAAAATTTTACTATACTTTTAAATTTTCTTTTCTCTACTTCTGAACTTAGCATTTCTCCAAAAGTTCTTTATATATTTTTTACAGTGACAGTCTTGGAAGCAATAATTAGAGTTTGAATAGGGTATAGGCAGGAAATGATGGGGCTGAATATTGGGGCTTTTATCTATCCTAAATATCTACCCTATCTTCCCTAAATATTTTCCTAAATATTCCCTATCTTCCCTAAATATTTTTCTCATTTATCTGGCTCCTTTGGTAATGTGTAATACCTCCTCCCTAGCCTGGCCATGGTGTACTATCATATCCAGGGAAACTCCAGTCTGACTGCAGGACCCAGAGAATAATAAAAATATTTACTAAAAGCAAAGAGGTGAAACAGGGGTTTCATGTCATGTATCACATAGAAAGCTTCTGAAAGTTTTTTAGGCTTCTCTGTTTCTCCCTAAAAATTCCCCTGCTAAAATGTGTCTCGCCTACTTCCTCAAAGAAATACTCCTACTGTTTTGCTATCTTAGGTCCACCCTTTCTCCCACATTGCATCCTCATATGCCACACTCCCCAGGTGGGTCTGCCCTGCCAGGCTTACTGAAAAGAGATGTTTCATCCTCGACGGTGACTTTTCCCTTATGAGAATCTGCATCTTTTCCTCTCCCTGAAATCCTACTAACTAACATCTCACTCCTTACATACAGTTAGCTGACCTGTTGAATCTTCCACAGAGTACAATATAGGAACCTGAGGCACAAAAATAAGCAAGACCTTCTCCAGGAACCACCACCGTAAATATTCCCTTCAGGAGGAATGTGAATCATCACACAGGAGAAAGAGGAAAGAACAGAGAGAGTTCAAGTAAATTTTTAAAATTAGCACATATTAGTTATTCTGAATATTTGAGCTTTGTTTTGGCATATTTGGACATGCATATAGCATTCTTTGACCTTCCCCAACCCCACATTATCCCTTCTTTCTTTTCTCTCCACCTTCCCCTTTCTTACCTTCTAGAGAGTTCAGATTTTACTAGCTTTTTGAGGAGAATGTGTTATTACTTTTTTGAGCAAAGCATCTCCCCTCCCATCTTCCTTTTCCTTGAAAACATCTGAAGACAGTAGGTATCCATTTCATATTGGTTATTCAATGTCATTCCCCCAAAAAGACAAAATGAAATGTTTCAACTAACCCCAACAATTTTTTTTGTAAACTTTCAAAGTCCTGTGAATTCTCTTAAAATTTATCCCTAATCAAATGTAATTATAGATAAGCACTCCGAATTATCTACCACTTTGTTATTTGTGTAATTGCGGCTGTCTTGTTGTGAGTTGCTGATCCTGATAAAAATATAAAATACATCAAAGATTAAAATCAAGATACCATAGAGGGAGGAAGAATTACATTATTTAAATGTGCATGCTAAGGCCAGCTACTGTTTGCATGGATCACTTTATCTTTGCAATGATCCTGTGAAGGGAATGTTGTGGCCTCTCATTTTATGAATGAGGAAATGGGGCTCAAAGTGGCAAAGTAACTTACCCAAGGTCACACAAGCAAAAACAGTAAAATCAAGATTTCCAAGTCTGTCAGACTCCCAAATCTGTAGCCTCTATCCACTGTAATATACTGCCTTTTGAAGCTGGATTTTACTCTACTTTGGAGAATTGTCTTGGGTTTGCTCTACTTACTTTACAGATGATGAAGAGTCATTTCTGTCTAGTTAAGCTTTAAACATCAAAGAGCAAAGTACATTTCTACGTATAAAAAGCCATTTGGAGCGTTGTATAGAGAACTGCTGTTTTGAAGCATTCTTACACATAGTAATTGCTGACCCAGTGCAAGAATCTAACACAAATTGCCAAAGTCTTATTTATTATATTGTACTAAAGCCAGAAAACCTAGAAATCTAGTTTGGTTTTGGCTTTCCAGCCCCTAGCTGAAAGAAAGCCAGGTAGAACAAACTGTCTTTCTCATTGTCTTTTTTCCAGAGGCCCCAAGCTAAGACATCAATCACTTTTTCTTCTATATTCCAACTTGAGTAGTAGAGTATGATTCAGCCCCTCTCATTTAACTGTCTCCTCTCTTCCATTCTATTACCTTATTCGTTATTTCTCCCTCAATTTTAGATAAAGTTTCTGGCATATAAAATAAAATGCAAAATGTAAAATATGATAGGTGCATGATTTTAGTGATTTAGAGACATGGATTCCAGCTTCCTTTTAAGGCCAAACCTATGGATATCGCTTTGTTTTACAGTCTCTTATCTATTCAACTGAGCTGTAAGTTGCCTTCAGGATAGGATCCAGGTCTCATTCATCTTTGTAGCCTTCTTTGCCTCTCTTTATCTTTCTGTCTTGGTCTCTCTATCTTCCTCTTTCCATGATGCTTATTATTCCAGTATCTCGCATGTTGGAGGCTTTCGATAAACGCTTATTAAAATATCTATATAAATATATAAGGGTGATTAAAATCATAGTTTTTTTGTCTTCCATACCAAACAAAATAACTTCAATGTCTCAACGGTTTAAAGACTTTAGTGGCAGTCCAAATGAGTTCGAATGTCTAGTCTGACCTTGGCAAAAGTCTGTATCATTTAAGGTGCTTTTGGCTTCCTGTAACAAAATAACTTAGTAAAAATGGCTTCAGAAATGGTGTTAAAAGACATGATTTGACAGGGATCTCAGGGAACATAGTTTCAAAGTTGGTGCACAAACAATATCATCCAGGGTGCAGGCTCTTTGCAACCTTTGTTCATTATTGCAGAGTGCTTGTGACCACCAGATGAATCCTTTGCATCCATATGTCTTGTCTTCCTAGAACTTCAAAGATGGGGGAAAAGAATAGGTGGGGATGGTATCTTCACACATCTTTCTCCTCTTTCTATTGAGGGAATTTCTCCAAGAGGGTCTTTGGTTTACTTTGCTTTTGCTTCCATTGGTTAGAGAGGGTCACATTCTTAACCCTCTATGATTGGCATCTGATGAAGAGGATTACCATGCTCCACGACTGGCTTAGACCGCTCAGTGTACACCTTTTGGAATAGACAAGGGTTCTCCTTTTGCACAGTACCTCTAAGTTAGCTCCCTGCTATTTTCTGCTGGAAAAACATCAGGATTCTGGTCATAAGGGAGATATGAGAAATAGCTGTTGAGGAAGAAAATAGCAGCATCTGTTACCTACCATATGAAATAATTTGTCACAGTTTGTGACAAAGATGTGAGCCAGAGATGTGAGCTAGTTTGTGAAATACTTAGATCCAAAAATGGGATAGACATTCATATTGATTTATTGCATGTCTATTGTATCTTATATGATTTAATCTTCACATCATCAATCGAGGAGTATTTACCAATATACACATGGGAATACTAAGGCTTATTAATAAAACCAAAAATTTCTCAAATCTGCACATAAGTTAGTGACAATGTTTAGATTCAAATTTATGTCCTTTTGATCTTAAAGCCTATGGTCTTTTCTCCGTGTAGAGATCATCTTTTCAGTTAGGGATATTTTCACTTGTAAGTGAACCCCTAACCAGTTTTGAAGTTCCATGATTAAGAAAAAGCATCCTAGAATGCCACAGCTTGTTTAGGCTTTAACACTAGCTCAACACTTCTTAAACGCAGTGGCCAAGACTCCTATTGGAGTTCAGTCCATTGTGAGGTATGGCATAAGGTCTCTCCCTGTAAGTGCTAAACTTTGAAGTTTGATAATATTTTTCTTTTTATTAGTCAATATTTGCAGTAATAATGATTATATTCCCCATCCCTTTCTTTTAGCTTTTTAAGTGTGGCTACCAGAAAAATTGAAGTGATGTTCCAGCTTGTGTACTGTTTTTATGGGGCATCGCTGCCTAGACTGTCCCAATTTTATAAACACTGGGTCCCGCAGCTGCAAATGACTGAAGAGCAAACTTCAGTCTTCCCGTGAGGGAGACCTGGGGAATCCGAGGAAGTGATGTGAGCTGGAGCTGGCCTTTTCCTGCAGTTTTTCTTCTTTCTTTCCTTGTTCCCCTTTCTTTCTTTCTTTCTTTCTTTCTTTCTTTCTTTCTTTCTTTCTTTCTTTCTCTCTCTCTCTCTCTCTCTCTCTCTCTCTCTCTTTCTTTCTTTCTTTCTTTCTTTCTTTCTTTCTTTCTTCTTTCTTTCCTTTTTTCTTTTTTGTCTTTTGAGACAGGGTAACAGGGTATCTGTTTCCCCGAAAGTGCTAACCTTCGAAATTGGATAATACTCTTTTTTTATACTCCACATTTGCAGTAATGATGATTATATTCCATGTGGGGAGTTGGTACATGAACATAATCTTAATTCTTTTTTCATCCTTTTCATCTTCCTTTCTTCCCCTCCCTCTGTATCTTGATCCTCTTCCCATTTGAGAAAGCTCTATCTTCCTACTTCCTATTATCTGTCTTTCATTTTACCCTTTATTTATATTTTGGGTTTCTCATCTAAAAGAAAACATGCAATACTGTACTTACACTTGTGTGTCTGATTCATTTCACCTAATGTTGTGATCTCAATGGGAACAAATCTTCACTTTCACTCACTTATAGTATAAAGCGAAGCCTTAGGTCAGAGATGAATGCCATAAATTTAATGCAACCTGCAACCTAAATAAGGCAAATGCTCATGTCCATGCTTCCCATAAAGGAACCTTGTGTAACACAGATATCTTGATGAGAAAAGTATTGAGATTCATGAGTTATCATAAACTTATTCCTGGCACCACAACTTTGGCAAAAGCCTCTTTTCGGGTTGTTGCTGCTACTTTTAGAGACTGGGATACTACACTTTTTAATTCTTTCTGGGCATGAGTTAACCTGGGAAATAGTTCCATCCATTCTGAATCTATGAACGCCTGTCTAGTATCCATTTTCCCTTCTCCTTGCAGTGGCCTGAATTTCTACTTGAAAACAGCTCACCCCTATTCCCTGCCATGGTTTAAGTAGGATGCACCCTTATTCCTAAACTTAGACAGTGACCAAAACTTACCAATGTATTCCATTGTTTTGTTTCCTTAAATTTAGATTTTTGACACGTTTAGCCAAATATCATACCTCAATCATTTTATATGTATGTTAAAACTATTAGTTAAATGTGAATATTTTTAAATATTAAAATTTTTATAAATCCTGTTTGGGCATATTTTGTTATATTTTAACAAAAGGGAAGAGGCCAAGGCTTATCATTGGCATCTGAGCATCCTGGTCTGAACTATTGATTCCAGATCATTGGCTTCTTTTTATTAGCTGTAGTTGCCAACTTACGCACTTGAATCCCATGGTGGGGACATTGCCTGCATACTGTCCTAGATCGTTGGCCCTCATTGTGCTATATTTGCCCAATTCCCTATTTATCTTACTCTGTCATATCTCTCTCAAGTAAGCAAAAGTTCAAGTCCCTCTCTCTCTCTTTCTGTCTCTCTCTGTCTTCTTTTTTAACTTTAGGACTTAATAAAAAATCTGATTATAAGAAGAATCTGAAGGGACCTCTCCTTAAACCTTCCTCTTAAATTTACTTTTTTCCATCAAGATCTCGGTTTTTTGACACCTGTAATACCATCAGTCTATCTTTACTCCCTCGTATTCTAACTAAGAGAAAATCTAGTGTAGTATGTTTGCCTTCATTTGGAGAGTAGAAAAATACAATTATTTTAAAAATAAAGATAGATTTTTAAACCAAAACATTTACTTAGGCTGGTTGCTACAAGTTGATTTAATCTTAGAATGCAAGAGAACTCTCAGGGTCTGAATTTCTACCCCCACCTCCAAATTTCTGGCCAGATTTATACTTAAATTTGAAAAAAAAAAAAAAA
>RJWT010041667.1:0-12282 GCA_004365215.1 Cuniculus paca
AGCAGTCCTGGCCCCAGGCTTATCCTGCTGGACTCCAAAATGGTTCCCAGCCAATTGCTGTCTCCTGTGGGGGAATGGAGTCCCCTGCACTCACCACCAGTCATTGCAGATCTCCGTGTCTGCCACTCTCTTCCACTGCTGCACCTCTCCTCTGAAACCTCTGGGGTTGAATGCAGTGGTGACTGCACTTCCCCAGGCTCAACAGCTCTTCTGGCAGGGTGAGTCTGGCTCCAGGCTAAAGTGCTGGCAGCCACCACCTTCTTCTTCATTTAAATTCTTCTTTTTATTCTCTCTGTGGGCTTCAATTCATATTTTAGATTCTCCCTGGGTCCAGGGGACTCACTTCCTTCCTTCTTGTCCTCTCCATGATGTTGTATTCCAGCATCTCTTAAAAATGTTTTTCAAAGGCTCAGTGTTGCCTGTTGACTCAGAAGTCAACTCTTGTCCTGCTGCTATACAAAGCCTTCTTTACTTTTGCTTGCTTTGCCTGTTTAATTTGGTCTTTCAGTGTCCCCAGAAGGCTATAAAGAAGGCTATCATTGCTTTGGCTGTTGCTCTTTTGTTCCTGCCTCATGTCATGCATGCCCTGACCTTCCCAAATTCTGTGACTTTTAGAAAGTCCTCAATACCTACTGACCTCATTTCCCTGGTCTCCTAGGGTTTAACAGAGTCATTCTACCCTCAAATCTAGTTTTTTCTGTCATCTTCCAGTTTCAATTATTGCAGTCTGAAAAGTGGGCTCTGAATCACTGACCAGCAGCATTTTCTTTTTAAAAACACTTTAAAGTATTTGGGTGAGTGATATCTCTGAGGATACTAAGACTGATGCAGACAGACTGTAGCATTGGGGTAGTCAAGAGAATCTTGGCCCCACAATCTCTGCCCTTGCTGGTGCTCCCCTGATTATGTTACATTATTTGGTAGAAGTGACTTTGTAATTATAGTGGCTTGATGACTGCGATGGGCCCTTTGAAAGTAGGTAGTTTAGTCTGACTGGTGGCAGAAGAGGAAGTTGGAGAGATTCTAAGCCAGAGAAGGATTCAATCCATAGTCACTGACTTTGAGGATAGAGCAAGGCAACCACGAGCCCAAGGATGTAGGTAGTTTCCAGATATCAGAAAAGAAATAGGATCTTAGTCTTCATATCCACAAGGAATTGAATTGTACCAACAGTTAATAAACTTGGAAGCAAATTCTTTCCTAGAGCTCCATGGAAGAATAGAGTCCAGATAACACTTGAGTTTTGCTTTGTGACACTCCATGCAGGAATCCAGACAATCTCACTCAGACTTCTGACCTGCTATTCTTTAGAAAACTCCAAATCAGTGAGGAAGATTTTCCAGTAAATGGAGGAGGCATTTGTCTTCGCATATGTAGTGTCCTTTTTATGATAACTCACTTAACATTTTTTGAATTTTAGTTTTATTTTTTATTTTTTCCACATTTTATTTTTATTAGTGCATGCTTGTGGAACATAATAATTACAGTGTTTGTGGAGAGTTGGTGTATGTACATAACACATCTGAATTCTTTTTTATTCCCTTTCCTTCTCCTCCCTCTCTCTCCTTCCATCTCTTGGTCCCCTTCTCTTTTTTTTTTTTTTGTGGCACCGGGGATTGAACTCACGACCTTGTGCTTGCCAGGCAGGCACTTAGGCTGCTGAGCTAGATCCCTGGCCCTGGTGTTTTTGAGACAGGGTCCACTATGCCGTTCAGGCTGCCCTTGAGCTCACTTTGTAGCCCAGGCTGGTCTCAAACTCACAACGATCCACCTGTCTCAGCCTCCAGAATGCTGGCATTACAGGCGTGAGCCACCATGCCTGGCTGGTCCCCTTCTCTTTTGTAAAAGATCTATCTCCCTATTTCCTATTGTCATGATAGCTCACTGTTGTCTACCAGTTTTCTACTGAAAATAGGAATAATGCAAGGAAAGGGAAGTCTAGTTTCTCAATTACTGGTGTTTTCAGAAGAGTCTACAAGAGGTGCCTTGAGCAGGGAAAGGTGGTGAGGTCAGCATATCTGAAAAGCAATAACATCAGCTCACTATGTGGCCAGATTATAACCATTCACCCCTGCTATGAGACTAGGGCAGATTTTGTAGGAAATGAATCCCCAACATCTGCAGCAACCAAGATATCGGAGAGTAAAACTACTTTATAAAATAAATACAGATACTTCAGGAACTGATAAAAGGAATGGCTACAGAGAGTGCTTAGAAAGATGAGAACTTGAGTCACAGTTTCTTCTGCAGTCTTGAGTCAGAGATAATAAAGGCTTTGTTAGTTTAGTAGACATCTAGTCATGTGCATATATGTAAATGGTTAGACATTCATTAGAGGGACTGTGTGAGCCATAAAGAACTTGTTCTCTATAAATTTTATTGCTGAAAGACTCATCACACAATGATGATGGAGACAAATTTCTACTTTAAAAGATTAGCCAAATGTCCTTAAAAATTCAACTTCGTGAAGTTATATAATTATAATTTAGTGAAATGCATAAATGTTAAGTTTGCAGTTCAGTAAATGTGTGCGCCCATAGAACCACTATCCCAATCAAGATGTACTTCTTTTCATTCTAGAAAGTTCCTCAGACTCCTCCGCAGCCAATTCTTTCACACACTGCTCCAGTTAATCATTGATCTGACTTTTATCACCATAGAGTATTTTTTGCCTCTTCCAGCATTTCATATACATGGAATCATGTCTTTTTCAATTTCTTAAAATTTATTTTTCAAAAACTAGTACATATTTGTCATATATAATGATCATATTCATCATAGGAAATTTGTACCTCTACATATCTTAATTCGTTTTTTCCCATTTCCCTCCCTTCCTTTCAACTCTTCCTACATTCCCCATTTACAAAAGTTTTGCTTTCAGTTTTTCCTTCCATTCTCTTTTTTCCCTTTTTGCTTTCTTCTCTTCCCCTCCCTCTCCCTGGTTCCCCTTCCAATTGGAGCATGTTCTTCCTACTTTCAATATCTATCCTCCATTATGCACCTTATTTAACCTTTGCATTTCTCATACAGAGAATGCGATTTTTAAACTTGTGTGTCTGATTCATTTCACTTAAAATTATGGTCTTGAGGTGCATCCATTTACCTAAAAATGTCTCGAGTTTATCCTTATTTATATCAGTGTAGTACTCCATTGTATACAATTACCACATTTTGTTTATCTATTTATCTGTTGGGAAGACCAGGAATTTAGCTCAGTAGTTCAAGCACTTACTTGGTAAGCACAGGGTCATGAGTTCAAGCCCTGGTACCAAAAAAAATTATCTGTTAAGGGCATATGAACTGTTTCCAAGGGTTAGTTATTATAAATTGTGCTGCTATAAACATGAGTGTGCCTATATCACTGTTGCATGCTTCTTTTAACTCTTTTGGGAAGATACCCCGAAGGAGAACAGCTGGGTCAAATGGAACCTCTAGTTTTAGTTTTTTGAGGACTCTCTATACTGATTTCCATAGTGGTTGAACAGCTTTACATTCCCACCAACAGTGGAGATGGGTTCCTTTTTTCCCACAACTCCACCAGCATTTGTCATTGGTTGACTTCTTGATGATAGCCATTCTTTCTGGAGTGAGATGAAATCTCAATTTCTTTTAATTTGCATTTCTTTCTTTCTTTCTTTTTTTTTGTGGCACCAGGGATTGAACTCATGACCTTATGCTTGCCAGGCAGGTGTTTAGGCCACTGAGCTAAATCTCCAGCCCTTAATTTGCATTTCTTGAATGACCAGTGATGTTAACATTTCTTCATATATTTATTTGCTATTTGCACTTCTTCATTTTTTTTTCTTTTTTTTTTGCCATTTTTTGGGCTAGGTCTTTAAATGCAGGGATATGTTTTAGTTCTTTATGTATTCTAGATATTAGTTCTTTGTCTGAGGAGTAGCTGGTAAAATTTTTTCCCATTCTGTGGGTTGTATCTTCACTCTCTTGATTTTTTTTTCTTTGTGCAAAAGTTTTTTAATATTATGTGATCCCAGTTGTTGATTCTTTGTAATATTTCCTGTGCAATTGGGGTTTTGTTCACAACGTCTTTGACTGTACCTATGTCTTCAAGAGTTTTACCTGTTTTGTCTTTTAGCAAATTGTTTCTGTTTTAATGTTTAAATCTTTGATCCATTTTGATTTAGTTGAGTGCATGGTGAGAGATATGGGTCTAGGTTGAATTTTTGGCATGTGGAAAGCCATTTTTTTTAGTGCCATTTATTGAAAAATCAATGCTTTTTGTAGTGAAGGTGTTTGACTGACTTGGCAAAGATAAGGTAGCTGATTTTTCTTGGAGTTGTCTCTTCTTCTCTTCTGTTCCATTGATTCTCATATATGTTCTTTTGTACCAAAAAACAGTACCTGTTTTTGTCATGGCAGGCTTGTAGTGTAACTTCCAATCACTTATTGTGATGTACCCTGCCTTACCCTTGTTGCCTAGAATTGTTTTTACTAGTCTAGTTCTTTTCTAGCTCTATATGAATTTTAGGATTCTTTTGTCTAGTTCTGTGGGGTATGTTATTGGAATTTTTATTGGGATTGCATTAAATCTGCAATTTTGGAAGTATGGCCATATTCACTACATTGGTTCTTCCTGCCCAAGAACAAGGGGTGCCTTTTCATTTTCTGATATTCTCTTTGTTCTCCTTTTTCAGAATACTGTAGTTTTTAATGTATAACTCTTTCCCTTCCTTAATTAGATGATTCCTAGATTTTTTTTTCTTGATGCTATTGTGAAAGGTGTGGTTTTTTTAGTTTCTATCTCAGTGAGTTTGTTATTTGTGTAGAGCAAGGCTACTGATTTTTGAGTTTTCACTTTTTAGCCAAGTATGCTGCTGAATTTGGTCATTAATTGTTGAAGTCTTTTAGTGGAGGTTTTGAGTTCTTGCATATAAAATTTCAACAGTAAATAATGATAATTTAACATGTTCCTTTCTTATCCATATTCCTTTTGTTTCTTTCTCTTGTCTAATTGTTATGGTTACTGTTTCCAGAAATATATTGAACATGAATGATGATAATGGGCTTGCTTATCTTGTTCCTGAGTTTAGAGTGAAAGCTTTCAGGTTTAGATCCTTTAAGATGATGTTGGCTATTTGTCATAGATGGCTTTTATCAGACTGAGACAAAGACCTTATATTCCGATATTCAATAGGGCTTTTGTCATGAATGAGTGTTGGACTTTATCAGATGCTTTTTCTATGTCTATTGAGATGATCATGTAGCTTTTATATTTGTTTCTGTTAATATGGTGTATTACATTTATTGATTTGCACATGTTTAACCATCCCTGTATCCCTGGATAAATCTTACTTGGCCATGGTTTATAATCTTTTTGATGATTTGCTATGCTCTGTTTGCATATTTTATTGAGGATTTTCGCAACTAAATTCACTAAGAATATTAGCCTGCAGGCCTGTATTTTTTGCTTGAATCACTCTCTGGTTTTGGTATCAGGGTAATGTTTGCTTCCAGGAATAAGTTTGTGAGCATTGCTTCACTTTCAATTTCATTATAGAGTATGGGGTGTAGTGGCATTAGATCTTCTTTAAAGTTCTTGTAGAATTCAACAGTGAATCCTTCAGAACCTGGGCTTTTCTTCATTTGTAGTTTTTTTAAAAAAATTATTTCTTCAATTTCATTGACTTATATTTGGTTATTTTGAATTTTGATATCTTCTTGGTTTGGTTTTGATGATTCATATGTATCTAGAAATCTTTCCACTTCTTTTGAGTTTTCCTTCTTATTAGGATGTAGATTTTTAAAGTAGGTATTGATGATCTGGATTTCTGCAAGATCCTTGTGATTTTTGCCCTTTTTATTCCTAACTGCAGGGATTTGTGTCTTTTCTTTCCTTTTTTGTATAAGGTTGGCTAAGGGATTTTCTATTTTTATTCTTTCAATGAATCAACTCTTTGATACATTGGCTGCTGTTTTCTTTTTTTCTTTTTTTGTAGCACCAGGAATTGAACTCATGACCTCACGCTTGCCAGACAGGCTCTTAGTCCACTGAGCTAAATCCCTGGCAGGCTACTATTTTCTTAGGCTCCATTGCATGAATTTTTCTTTGATCTTTATAATTTCCTCCTTCATACTTGCTTCGAGTTTTAACTTCCTCTTCTTACTCTAGAAGATTGAGGTTCAACACTAGGTTATTTATTTGAGCTCACTCTGTTTTTCTAATGTGGGAATTCACTGCTATAAATTCCCCTCATAGGACTGCTTTCCTTTCTCCCATAAGTTCTAGTATGTTGTACTGGCATTATTGTTTAATTGTAGAAACTTTCTAGTTTCTTCTTTAAGTTCATTTGTGACTCATTGTTTGTTTGGGAGGGTGTTATTTAATTTTCACGTGTTTATGTAGTTTTTGTGGTTTCTTTTGCCCTTAATTTCCAGTTTCACTGCACTATGATGTGTTAGTATGCAAGGGATAATTTCAGTTCCTTTGCATTTACCTAAGCATGTTCTATGAGATAGTACATGGTCTATTTTGGAGAAGGTCTTATTTGCTGCTGAAAAGAATGTGTGTTCTGTTGTTGGTTGGAAAATTCTGAAGATATCTACTAAGTCCATTTGTTCACAGGTTTGGTTTAGGTCTGATATTTGTTGATTTTTTTTTGTCTAGTTGATCTATTTGTGATAGTGGGGTATCAAAGTTCCCCCTTACCATAGTATTAGTGCTTACCTGATTTTTCATATCATTAGTGTTTGTTTTATTTGGTTGGATGCACCAGTATTTGGTGCATATATATTTATGGTTGTTATCTCTCCCTCTTGAATTATTCTGTTAACAAGCATGTAATGACCTTGTTTGTCTCTTCTGTTCAGTTTTTTCTTGAAATTCACTTTGTCTGAAAATCAAATAGCTACCTCTGCTTTTTTTCTGGGTTCTTGTTCCATGCAGTATTGTTTTCCATCCTCTGACTTACAGTCTATGAATTTTTTTTTGAGTTAAATATGTTTCTCGTGTCCAGCATATGGTTGGCTCTTGTTTCTTGATTCATTCTGTGAACCTGTTTCTTTTGAATGGTGTGTCAAGACCATTTGCTTTTATGGTTATAGCTGATATGTATTTACTTATCCTAGTCATATTATTTTCCTGTTGTTGGTTCCCTTTCTCTCTCTTCTGTTTAATTTCTTGCCTTGACTGGTAGATTCATGCTATTGAAATTCTTGGAATAAAACAGCTTTCATTGCCCTTCTTTTTAGAATATTCAGAATTTTTGGTGGAGCCTGTTTTATGGTCATGAGTTTCTTCATATGTTCTTTATCATGGAAGTATCTTATTTCTCCATCAATTTTAAAAGATAGTTTTATGAGATACATCGATATGGGTTGGAGGTTGTTTTCCTTTAGTACTTAAAATACTTCACTTCAAGCTTTTCTTGATTTAAGAGTCTATGTTCATAAGTTTGCTGTGATTTCATTGGGTTTTTCTTTTAAGTAATTTGTTTCTTTTCTGTAACAGCTTTTAATATTCTGTTCTTGTGTTGAATTTTTGGAATCTTGGCTATTATTTGCCTTAGTGTAGTTTTTTTCTGATCCTGACTATTTAGAGTTCTATATGCCTCATTTATCTGTACCTCAAGTTGTTTTTCTATGCTTGGACAGTTCTCTACTATTACTTCTGTGAACTTTTTAAAATATCCTTTGTGCTATCATCTGATTCTTCATTGAGTTCAATTAATCTTATGTTACTCTTCTTTGCATCTTCTAGCAGCTGTGGATTAATTTTCACGGTCTTTCTTCCTCTCTTTAAGAAGTCTTTCATTTGAAGATCACCAACCAGAAGAAGCTTTTTTTCTAGGTCTGATATTCTTTCTTCACATTGGTTGGCTCTGTTGCATATATTTTCAGTAGAATTTTTAATCTCCTGCATTTCTATTTGAGTCTGTATTATGGTATCCAGTTCTTTCCTATGTTGGGGATTCATGGTTTATGTGTCTTTCCTAAGCTCCTCTTTTTAAAAAAAATTTATATCTACTCTAAATTCACTAATCATGTCCTTCATTATGGTTGTCCTCTCTTTAATTAACTGTTTTTTGTCAAGAGGCTTATTGATCTGTTTCTTTTTTTTTTTTTCACTTTCACTGCCACCATTTCCTAAAATTCTTCTGGGAGGATTTTAGTTCTTCCACCTCAATGCTCTGTTGATTTGCCTTGGACAAGGTGGACATTGTGTTACATCTTGCTTCTGTGTTTTTAAATTTTGCATTTTTTGTTTGTTTTCTGCATTGAGGCTTGTAAATTGCTTATAGTGCATAGCTTTATTACTGGTTTTAAGACCTCTTTAGAAAATGGTTTCTTTTTAGATATTGCTTATAGCTGGTTTTTGTTTTTTGAATCTGTTCCAGTTTATGAGAGATGAAATGTTGCTGCCTATTTGGCTTAGCACCCCATTCTTTGATACTATAGTATTGTTTATGATGCCCAAACAATCTATGTATTGGCATAAAAGGAAGATCAATTGATCACAACGATGTCACCTTGGTTAAAGTAGTATTATTAATATGAAGAATAACATCAAGCACAGATTGGAAAATGAAAAACTGTGGTAACTATTAATTTGCCAACTTTAACCATAGGTACTAGATTTATAGTTATATAACAAGGTATAAGACAAATCAGACAATTATATAGAGCAAATATCCACTCACTAGAGTTATTTTTACTCTAAAGGGAGAAATTGAAGAGGGGTAACAAGAAAAATACAGAACTAAAAGAAAAGGAAGAGATTAGAAGCAAGGCCGAAGGACAAAGGAAGATTACTCAAGCCTCGTGAAATTGATGAAGAAGACTGGAGGAAATGAAAGAACAACAAGAAGAAAAATAGAAAAAAACAAAAAGAATTAAAAATAATGTTGGGCCAGGAATATAACTTGGCCATACAGTGCTGATTGCAAGGTCCTGAGTTTGATTCCTGGTACCAACCCCCTCATCCCCCAAAAACCATAATGTTGACACTCATGAGGAAAGAAAAAACAAACCATTGAAAACAACAACAACAAAAATATACAAACAAACCAAAAATTCAAGGGGAAAAAAAGAAATTTCTCTTTAGTTTCTAGTGCAAACTAAACAATGGGATTCATAAGTGAAAAAAATAGGAAATTTCAGCAGAGCAACAAACTAAAAAAAAAAAAACAAAAAACCAACTACATGAAAATTCTGGAATTAAACCTCCTGATGCAGACTCCTTGGTTTTCCATCATGAATCCTTTGACCTTCTGATGTGGACTCATATGGGACATTACCATCGGCTCCAGGTCTTTGGCTAGATTCTTCAGATCATGTAGACAGATTTTTGCACTCTTCTACATTTGACTCTGTGGTCAGCCATTGTAGGCCAGTCTTGTAAATTTCAGTGCCTTTGCATTAAATCTGATTCAGAGCATGTGCAGTCTTTTGAAGAGCCCTACCCATCTTTGCAAACTCTTGTAAGTGCTGACTAATACATTTACCATCTTTGGTTTACTATGATTTTTTTTTGGAGGGGATCATTGAAATTTTAATTCCAGAATTTCCAGGCAGTTGTTTTTGTTTTATTTTTAAGTTTGTTTCTTTGCTGAGATTTCCTGTTTTTTTCCACTTAAAAATCTCATACTTGTCTTAATCCTTTGAACATATATTTAATTCTTTGAACCATATGTATAATAGCTAATTTAAAATCCTTGATATCTAATTTCATCGTATCTCAGTTGTCCTCTTACAGGGCTCATAGTTTTGAGTTTCCTATTGTCCAGTGCTTAAAAATAATTTCTTCGTCTATCATCTCAGATTTTATTGCCAATGGCAGGACTCTAATGTAATACCTTTTGCTCTATCATATTTGAAAGTGAAAGTTTGCAAGGTGTGCCCTATAAGATTGAATTACAGTGTTTGGGTTTGTAGTTCAGTGATACGGTATGTGCTCAATAGTCACATGAGGCCCTGGGTTTAATCTCAATGCACATGCATACACAAAAAATTAAATTACACAAACAAGAATGAATTTAGTAAGAAGGGATCCCAAAGCTTTTGTTTGGTCTGAAAAATTATTAATAGCCATGAGTTCTGCCCTATTCCTCAGAAAACTAGCTCCATTCACAGAAAGTTAGTATGATGAATTAGGGTGTAATTTCTCTGTATTTTTCTAAAAGCTAAGTATAATGACCAATTCTTTTTTTAGGAAACAAAAAGATTTCCAAAAATAACAATACCACAAACAATAATAATGTACTATTAATGAATACTTGATGTTCTAGGTGCTATCCTTAAGATTTTACTTATATTAACCAATTTATTCTTTGTAATAATCTAATTAGTTACCTCTAAATAACTAGTTAATTATTATTATTTTTATTTTAAAGTGAATAGAACAAAACAAAACAAAACAGAATAGAGTCAAACACAACATAGCATTTCAGAACAGAACACTGCAAGCAATACAGGTCTTCAAAATGTAACAACAGGAGATTAACAGTGGCTACCCTAGTGTCTCTTGCCTTCTTTGAAATGGTTGTTCATACATTCACTGACAATAAACTCAAACAAAACAAAATAATATAAAACCAGATAAAACAAAAGTGAAAGCATTACAGACCTTCAAACCAGACAACAAGAAACCAACAATGCTACCTTACTGTCCACTGTTTTCTTCAAAAGAGCTGTTCCTATCTTCTCACATATTGCAATCAAATAGTAGAAAAGAGACTTAAACCAATCAAATCAAAGAATAAAAGCATCATTGGACTTCAGAACCTTTTCCCCATATTTATCAGGATTTTGTATCTTACTGAGTCTTTCAGTTTCTTACACTAGGGAGATGATGTGGTGTTTACACATGTGAGTTTGGTTTTTTTCACTTATGAGTATGGTCTCAAGTCGCATCCATTTACCTATAAAAGCCTCAATGTGATCCTTCTTTTTAGCTGAATAGTACTCCATTGTATAAAAGTACCATATCTTTTTTATCCATTCCTCAATTGATGGGCATTTGGTTTGTTTCCAAGATTTGGCTACTACAAATTGTGCTGCTATAAACATGGGTGCACATATATCACTGTGGTAAGATGATTTCAGTTCTTCTGGGAATATGCCCAGAAGCAGAATAGCTGGGTCAAATGGGACTTCCAATCCTAGCTTTTTGAGGAACCTCCAGACTGATTTCCACAGAGGCTGCACCAGTTTGCACTCCCACCAACAGTGGAGAAGTGTTCCTTTTTCCCCACAGCCTCTCCAGCATTTATTGTTGGTGGTTTTCTTGATCCTGGCCATTCTTCCTGGAGTGAGATGAAATCTCAGAGTTGTTTTAATTTGCATTTCTCTAATAACCAATGATACTGAACATTTTTTCATGTTGTTTATTTATTTATTTATTTTTTTGTGGCACCGGGGATTGAACTCACGACCTTGCACTTGCCAGGTAGGCGCTTAGACCGCTGAGCTAGATCCCCAGCCCTGTTTTTTGAGACAGGGTCTCACTATGCCATTCAGGCTGGCCTTGAGCTCCCTTTGTAGCCCAGGCTGGTCTCGAACTCACAACAATCCGCCTGTCTCAGCCTCCCGAGTGCTGGGATTACAGGCGTGAGCCACCACGCCCGGCTTTTTCATGTATTTATTTGCCATTCGTATTTTTCAGCTGGGAAGTGTGTTTTCATCTCAGATGCCCATTTCTGGATTGGGTCTTTGAATTTCGAGGGGCTGACATTTTTTAATTTGTTATATGTTCTAGATAGAAGACCTTTGTCTGAAGGACAGTTAACTAAGATTTTTTCCCCATATAACTAGCTAATTATTAATCAGTATTTAAACATTAATTACTAAATAATCCTATTTACAAATGAGAAAAATTGAGAAAATGACGTATCTGGTGAAGTGGGAGTTTTACGAAAAGCCTTTGCCACTTTCAATTATGGAAATGTTATATAACATAAAAAGTTTTAGAAACATGAAATGCTTCTCAGATCCCTATATACTTGATTTATTATTGAAGATTGGCTCTTCTTCTTATTAAAAATTGCATACAGTAAAATTCACTTTTTTTTAGTGTATACGTTTGAGTTTTAACAAAAGTATAGAGTCATGTAACTGCTACCACAGCGAAGATATAGAACAGTTTCATTTCTCCACCAGAAATTCCTTTGTTAGCTTTTTGTAGTCAAACTCAACCCCTAACCTTTGTACCCATTGAGAGCTGCTTATTTTATATTACCCTATGCTCTCTTTTTCTTTTCTATCAGCTTTATCTATATTTCAGCTGTTTTACTGCTCAGTAGCACTCCTAAATTCTGTATAAAAAAG